>CM033477.1:36734007-36744127 GCA_019447015.1 Hymenochirus boettgeri | reverse complement strand
ATTATGTTGTAATTTAGAAACAGTCTCAGGATTCAAGGGCTGTAAAACCAACTGTAGGACAAGATGTCAAGAGACCTCCAGGTACGTTATAGGAGGGTTCGATGTTGTACTTATCATTATTCTGTGTAGCCCACTATGTAACATTACTATAATCATGTTACTGCTGCCATGAGAACAATGTGGATAGTTAGAATAATAATTCCTTTTTGCTTTTGCAGTCTATCGTATCTTAAAGCGCCCTCCACAACAGGATCTTGGTACAAGAGGTCCTACAATAAATTACGAGCCAATGCCCGGCCTTTTGCTTGCATGAAACTGCAAGCAGGGGGCCGGACCAGCAGCCGCGTCTGTGAGGCAGCCAATCATGGATACGGCTGCCGGCAGTTCAGAAGTGGTGGAGGATAGAGGGAAGGTAAGTTAAAGATCGGGTGAGTTTCTGGCCATATAATAATGTGGTTGGGGCAGGAAGCACTACAACACCCTTTGTGCTAGGGGGAGGGAGACCAAAATGGGAGGGAGAGAGAGGGAGAGGGGGGGCAGGGCGCTCAGTGCCATGGCAAAATTCTCCCGGAGGAGAGACAGGAGGTAGTCCTATATAGACTCTGCCAGGCTCCTGGTGGCCAGTTTTTGGACTTTGGGAGAACATTACAGGAGAACCATATGGAGCTGGGATGTAAGGTAAGGATTTTATACACTACAGAGTGGGGCCAGTAGTGGGGAAAGTTATAGTTTTGGGTGGACATGCCCTTTAATTTCTAATTATTGCATTTGTTGTTTAAAGCTAACTGAGGTTATGAAAATATAGTGAATGCATTTATATTATAATTAGCACTTGGGTCCTTTATTGTTTTGTCATGTGATCTGTTTCACTGAGGTCTGATCTCCTCTATCCTCTTTGAGTAAACAAAGAATGGCCCTGCCCTATAAAGCCTTAAGTAAACCTGCATTTAACTTGGAAATGTCATGATTTTCCTATTAGTAATATGGACTGTATCAAGCAAAAGGTAGAATTTTATTTCCAACTTTATACCTAATGTCCAAATAAGTAGCTATGTACTTGATTCCCACTTAAAGTGCCCATTTAGTAGGACCAATACAGGACACCATAATAGAAAGATTATAAAACACATATAGATTAAAGGGACACTGAACAGTTTTTATGTACTTCTCTAAGTACATGAAATCTGTGTCTATTATTCACAGGAAGGTGAGAACGCTTATTCCCACCTCCCTGTGAATAATAGAATGCCCGGAGAAAAGTGCTGGCTTACCTTACTGGCAGTCCACTCGCTGCTCCTTCTCAGCTGTCAGGTGCACTGTCCCGACCGAGTTCCTATCTTTGGGGCATGTGCCCGATCAATAGATAAGTGTGCGAACAGGACATTGCGCCTGACAACTGAAAAGAAGGCGCAAATGGAGCCCCAGTAATTAAGTCAACACTGTTCTCCTGGAATTCTCTTATATAGAGAATAAGCATTCTGTGAATAATAGTTACCAATTTCAATAAGGCTTAGTGTCCCTTTATAGTATCAATATGAATTTAATCTAGAATATTTAATAATACTGAAAAAGGAAAATTTTAAATTAATATAATATTATATATATATTAATATAATCCAAATCCACTGTATATCAAAAATAAAATATATTATTGTACAATGTGTAAAATGTTCATGTCCTTATACAAATCATACTGGAAGTCTCCAAGTGTTGGTTGGTATTACAACGTTGGTCTGTAGTGTCAGAGGCAATAACATATAATTTTGATTTTGAATTATTATGTAACGTTTGATATGTCTCCTGGGTTTCCCTTCTGAGCCTTTTTTTAATGCGTTGTCTCAATTGTTTACAAAGTATGGATCAGCCCTGTTACACAGCGCACTGCTATTTATTCCATTTATATTGATTTGTTCATTATCTAGGTAAAATTTATAGAATATTTGTTCCAAAGTATTTGATGAGAGTTCTTTTTTATTTAGAATACCAGCATCGAAAATAATGGAATCCAGACTATCTCCACAAAAGAGGAGATAAAGGTCGTGGAAGAGGTAGATATAAAAGAGAAGAAAACTTGCTGGGAAAAATTCAAAGTCCAATGCAAGAGCATCTTTGGTTGCCAAGAACGTGGCACTTGTGAGAAGGATAAGGAAATTGAAGTGGAGAATAAACCAGGTGCAATATTTAAGATTTGTTTTTTTTATTTCTTCAGGCAAAATAAATATATTATACCTTGATGGGTTATGTAAATCTTATGTGCCATTCCCCTTTAATATGAGCCACATTATTCAGTAATACCTTATTGATGCCACTGCAGCCCATACATCTTACCCCTTGCTAGTTGCACCAAGATCAATCTGCTCTCGTGCAATCCTGAACTAGGCCAAGCAGAAAGAAAGGGTTCCAGAGACCAAGAAAAGCAAAAAAGCATTTCACTCCAGTACTAGTCCCTCTTAATGTCTGTCACCCAACTCTAAGGCAACTTCTAACATCCTTATATTTAGTATAAAATGCATCATTTTCTAAATAAAACCTTTCAGTCAGCGATGTGACCTGAAAGCAAGAGCCAAAAGCTTATCAGGGAGATTCAATAAAAGTTCTTATCTTTTAAAATGGTGCTAATTTTGCCCCAACCAATCAGATGGTTAGCTTGAAATGTTAAATAAGATCTGATTTGTTGGGCAAAATTAGCACCATTTTAATGATAAACTTTTATTCTTTATTGAAAATGGTTTTTTCATATTTATATAGCGATATTTGAATACCCCATTCAGAAAAAATGTGTCTTGGTTCTATACAGATTTTTTTTAGACATGCATCTTATTGTAATATTATTTATATATTAACCATTGTTGAAAGCTCCTTACACTTGTACAGATTATACTGCTCATCTATAGTAAGAACTAATGTTGTAATGTTTTATTATTTGGTATTTTGTAGTTATTCTCCTGGAATCTGAACTTCCTACCACTGACTTAGTTACATCTACCAGAGATGGAAACAAAACTGGAGAAATAAACAGCTCACAGGACACTTCCCATGATGTTTTTCCCATGGTAAGTAGAATACAAATGTACATCACACACAGATATACCCATTTTACATCACCTTCAGTATATAAAACTCAGACAAATAATAAACCAACCAAACACAATTCTGTATTTTTAGATAAATGTGTGTCTGATATGAGTAGAGGGACCAACATACATAAGATTGCACAATTCATATCTAATTTGCTTGATTATTTAAGGATTTTTGTTGTTGTTACCCCACTATTATATTTATAAATTAAATCAGATAGGACACTGGATTGATTCCTATCAATGGCAAGACCACATGAAACTGTGATTAAATCCTTGCAGATATGATAAAATATAAGCTGTTCCATCAAAATAATTCAAAATGATTCCTTTTTTGTTTTTATCTACAAACATTTTCAGGACTCCAGGGACATTTTACTGGACACTTTAAAAGTCACTCCAATCCCTGCTGAAAATATAACAGCTATAGAGGTGCAAGCAGCTGAGGAACTGACAGCCAAGGAACCTCCAGCTGAGGAACCACAGCTGAAAACCTCCAAGTGAGAAACCTTTATCTGAGAACCATCAGCTGAGGAACCCTCAGCCGAGGAACCTCCATCCGAGGAACCATCAGCCGAGGAACCTCCATCCGAGGAAACCATCAGCTGAAGAACTGACAGCTGAGGAACCTCCAGCTGAGGAACCATCAGCTGAGAAACCTAAAGGTGAGAAACCTTTATCTGAGGAACCTCCATCTGAGGAACCATCAGCGAGGAACCTCCAGCCAAGGAATTGTCAGTCGAGGAACCTCCAGCCGAGGGATCTCCAGGTACAGTATAGGTGGTTTGTGTAGACTAGATATTGAACTTTAATCACTTTTCTGTGCAACCAGTGTAAACAAACACCAGACAATAGTAAATTAAACACCATACAGGGGAATATCAGTGTCGCACTACTATGTAAATACATAAATACTACAGGAGAAAATTATTTATCCTTCCCTAAAGACTGTAATTCATCTATATGTAAGCAACCAGTGCACATTAGTTCCAACTGGATATTTTTGCCAAAGTCTATGCCCTTTGGTTGTGTGAACTTTCTTAATGTCCTCACTAACCACTAGAGAGTGATACTTGGTGTACAAACTCCCCCTAACAACTGTTTAACATTACTATAACCATGTTACTTAGAACATTTACTGATTGTTATTGCAGTTTGCCAATTACCAACCACTTCTACAAAGGCAAGAAAAAAGAGACGTCGTGCCAGAAAGAAGAATAAGGTCAATTGCATGGTAAGTCCATTATCCCAGTGTATCATAGAGCTCAGAGCAGTCTGAGGATATTCAGATTATAACAGTTAAGCTTCATACACACGTGCGATCACCGGCTGACCCAAGAAGCACAAATGTGTTCCAAACATCTGTTTCGTCCGACTATCTTTTATTGTATGGGTGCTCAGTCAGGCTCCGTTGATGATCTGCCTGGACAGCTCATCAACCAAACCTGACCCAACGTCCGTTTTGCTCGTATAAACTCCCATACCCTAAGCGATACTCGCCCAAAACTGCCATTCAGAACACACTGAGCATTGCGGGTCAGTACTACTGTGGTACGGACTTAATACATAAGAACTGAGTGTTTAGATCCTCCGCAGGCACAGAAAATAACATATATGTAATTAGAATTGATATTTATAGTTTTTCATTCTATACATTTTCAGGATAAAGTGTCTTACTACCAGACACTGTCGATATTGTTTCAAAGCCTGATAATGATAATGCAACAAAACCAGAACATCAAGAAGCAAAGAGAACTATCAGGTACAGTAAGGGGATCAGAGAATAATGTTACACTCTCATCACTTCTCTGTTTTCTGTGTAACTACTACCACCTAACTGTACATCTCATAGTGTATACAGAAACTGTATCCTAGTATTTAACCTTTTCTATGAACCAATGAACCTGCATGTTGCCAACCTGCCCTTTAAGAGATGGTATGCCCTTTGGCCTTGCAAACATTCTCCAGCAATTTCCTTCTTAATTTCTATAAAAACAAAATCGTCTGTCTGAGCTTTGTGTAAAATCTTACAATCTTAATAACTTTTCTTGGAGTAAAGATCTTGAGTGATTCTGTTTACTGTTCTATTAAAGGGCATGTCCATAAAACAAAAACTGGTCATTTATCAGTGATCTGCCTCCAACCCCCACTGATATATCAGCACCCATTAAGGTCTACCTAATATGTAACATTACTATAACCACATTACTACTGACATGGTAACAACTTTAATAATTAGACCATAATGTACTATTTTTTTTACAGGATGGTGGACATTATCTTCACTTCCACAACGTGGACCTAGAAGGAGAAATTGTGTGAAGACCGATCACCCAATCAATCACATGGTAAGTTTATTAATTATTAAATTGCTCGGAAATGGTATGGGGAACGTATACCAATGGTAAAATGTTTAGTGTAGTATATATTGGCGGCTCTGGATGAATCTTATCCCACATAAGAAATAAATATATTTATGTACAATCTGGTTTTGCTAGTATTTGCTGTGATACTTTCTTCTGTCTCTAATTAATACATTAAACCAAGAACATTATGTGGGAATTCATTTATTAGTGAAATATTCTTGCTTACATTTTATAGAAAATCTAATACATCTATAACATCAATAAAAGTGTTATATTATAACAATATGTTACAAACTACACAGATCATTAGACCTCCTTGCGCAGTAATTATTATTCCAAAAAAGCTTATTTTATTTGTTTAATGTAGGAATGTCCTAAGGATTCTAGTGCTAGGCCTGTAGAAAGCCACCCAGAGATTGTTACAAATGTGGAATCAACTGTGGGAAAATACCAAGACACCTCCAGGTACAGTATAGGATTCTGTGTTCTTACTCATTATTCTGTGTAGCTAACTATGTTGTTACTGCCACAATGTGGATAGTTGACCGTGATTTGTTTTCTTTTGCAGTCTACCGCATCTTACAGCGCCCTCCACAGCAGGAGCTTAGTACCGAGGTCTACAATAAACAACTTGCCAAAGAGCAACACAGTAAGTCCATACTGTGTATCACACAGTAGAAATTATTAGTAGCTAATTAAAGACAAATGGATGATGTTCCACCGATATTTGTCCATATTTAATATAAGTATATAATATTTGAGTATATGAACACAGTCTATATAGTAAATACAATAGTGTTCTTACGTTTTCCTTTTTTTTATCCATATCTTCCAAACTTTACGTTGAGAACAACCAGTTTTGCAAATATCTGTCACATTGCCAATGCTGAATTATAACAATACATGATAAAATACACGACCCATGTATTGTGTATCACACCAAGTACTCTGACCAGTCACAAAAAATAAGATGTGCAATAATTAAATTCCTAATGACTTTTCTTTTGTTTAATTTAGGAACATCGTAACGACTCTAATGCCAAACAACCTGGACTTGGAAATTCCACCCCCATGACTGTTAAAAATGTGAGACCAAGGGTAAGTACGGAAAGCCAGGAAACGTCCAGGTACATTAGCGGCAGATTGGTGCCTAGTATACTGTATATATCAATATTACGGGAGGGGTCCATTTATTTTCCCTACAAGTAAATTGACCTGCAGTTAAGCAGGAGATTTTATTGCAAAGTATATACAAGTGTTTTTATACTTGGTAATTCTCATACTGCAAATTGTATAATTTTATAGAAAATATAAAATATAAAAATTTATAAAAATGTTTTACAGTTTTTATTACCTGGCTAAATGTTCATATAGTAAAAGAACCAACTATGTTACATTAGTGTAACCATGTTACTCGCTGAAAAAAGGTGTGTAGTAACGGTATCATTTACTGTTTGTTTTTGCAGTTCGAAAACCGCTTCAAATATTACCAACCATTTACGAGTCGATATATGAATCGGTAAGTTTAAATATTGTGAAAGATCTTGTAGAACAAAATGGGATAAATTGTATGTGCTTGTGAAGGTTCTCATTCATCCAGGTCATGGTATATCTGTTGTATTCAATTAGATCAACTGGACTTGAAATGTAGTTCTTGAAGACGTTTCGCTAGTCATCCGCTGGCTTTCTCAATTCAGAATGACTTGTACAAGATCTGTGGCAATTATGTACCCTGGAAAATCCCAATTAGCATATCACAGCCAGTGTTAAGGGTGTGATTAGATAGTGGCTAAGAGGTGTTATAGGAACGCCCAGAGTAAGGTGTTAAAACAGCATGTGTACATGGGCAGACAGTTGGTGTCGAACCCCCCCCCCTCTATTTAGGCTGGTTTTCTTATTTTCACATAAATGGCCTCCTTAACACCTCTCTTGAACCAGTCACGTTCCTTCGCCAGTATGTTAACATTACAATCTTCAAAGGTATGTCCTTTATCCTTAAGATGCAGATACAGGCTGAGTCATGACCCGAGGAATGGCTCTTCTGTGCTGGGCCATACGTTGATGCATTTGCTGTTTGGTCTCCCCCCACATACAAATCAGAGCATTCATCACTGCACTGCACTGCGTATATGATGTCGCTTTTCTTGTGTTTCGGTATTGGGTCTTTCGGATGTACCAATTGTGCCTCATGTGTTGTTCGGTTTAAAGCAGACAGGGATACTGTGTTTTTTGAAAATTCTTCTTAATTCTCGGAGACCCTGCTACATATGGGATGACCATGTTCTTTCTCCTGTCTTGCTTTTCTCCTTCAATGTTGGTATTCGTGTTCTTTTCTTTCCTTACTTTCTTTTGACAAAGCCCAGTCTGGATATCCACAAGTTTTAAGGGCTCCTCTGAGATGTTTTATTTCTTTAGCCTTCGCCTCTGTGCTAGTGGGGATGTTCTAGCTCTGTGTTGCAGGGTTCTGATGACACCCAGCTTGTGATCTAAAGGGTGGTGGGAGTCAAACATCAAATACTGATCTGTGGTGGTTGTTTTCTGTAAACCTCTACTTCCCGTTTACCATTTCCTTAACTTCTACCAAGCAGTCCAAGAAAGCCAATTGTTGTTTTGTACCTCTTCCCTTGTAAATTTGATGTTTTGGTCTACCGCATTGATGTGTTCTGTGAAAGCTTGTACTTCCTTCTGGTGGATTTTAACCCAGGTGTCTCCACATATCTGAACCAGTGGCTGGGTGCTATGCCCTTAAAGGTATTAAGCGCCTGTTTTTCTACCTCTCCATGTAAAGGTTGGCCACAAGGTGAAACTGGAGATCCCATAGCACATCCGTGTTTTTGCTTTAGAACTTATGGGGGGGTTCGACACCAACTGTCTGCCATGTACAATGCTGTTTTGACACCTACTCTGGGCGTTCCTATAACACCTCTTAGCCACTATATCTAATCACACCCTTAACACCTGGCTGTGATATGCTAATTGGGATTTTCCAGGGTACATAATTGCCACAGATTCTTGTACAAGTCATTCTGAATTGAGAAAGCCATCGGATGACTAGCGAAACGTCTTCAAGAACTACATTTCAAGTCCAGTTGATCTAATTGAATACAACAGAGATATTGTATGGTACGTCTATTTGTAGAAAATGCAATATATGATTGAAGTTACAAATTAAGACATGATATATAGAGATAACTGCCATTGTTGGCAAGTGTGGTTACATTTCAGCATTGAAATTTACGGACTAAACCCAAAATTCTGTGTAGAAATCAGTTTCAAAGGCAAAATTTCTACCACAAAACTAGAAATTTAATCACACAAATAAAATGTCATCAGTTTCTTGACAAACTGCCCTTGGTACATCACCACAAAAGGCTTAGCGCAGTTTCAATAATATAATAACCGATTGTGGAACTCACTACATTGCCCAAGCCTCTGATTTACAATCTATATATATAAGGACCCCCATATGTGTTTTTCTTCATACTTACCTTTACCAAATATGTATCTAACATTACATTCTAAATAGTCGTAATATGGCGTCAAATGTACAGTAAATAAAATATATCTGTAGTATTACTAATGTTAAATTATAAGAATACATTATGTTACATATACCAATCTCTGTATTGCAATAATTATTATTCTAAATAGTTTGTTTTGTTTAATTAAGGAATTTCTCAGATAACAAGCCTGTAGAAGAAGCCAAGAGACCTCCAGGTAGAGTAATAGGAGGGTTCGGTACACTGTGTTGTACTTATTATTCTGTGTAGCCACACTCACCATGTTACTTTGTCAGTCTATCGCATCTTAAAGCTCCGCCACAGCAGGATCTTGGAACAAGAGGTCATACATAAAGAATGAGACAAATATTAACATGTAAGTCCATTACCCCAGTATATCACAGAGAGGTACATTATCACTCTGTATTGCCCTCACATATCTGATGTGATTAGAGCTTTTCGTACATTGCAATTCCATTTAAACTCTTTTTGGGAATTTAATGCCAGATGTTTGTTGCATTAAGAACTATATAGAAGAATCCCGATTGGGTTGGTACGTCATTTGCCTGCTCTTCTTTTTTCAAACATTCTATTCAAATATTCTAAAAGCTTATTATTTTATTGTAATTTAGGAACATTCTCAGGATTCAAGGGCTGTAAACCAACTGTAGGACAAGATGTCAAAGACCTCCAGGTACGTTATAGGGGGTTCGATTGTTACTTATCATTATTCTGTGTAGCCCACTATGTAACTTACTATTCATGTTACTGCTGCCATGAGAACAATTGGATAGTTAGAATATAATTCTTTTTGCTTTTGCAGTCTATCGTATCTTAAGCGCCTCCACAACAGGATCTTGGTACAAGAGGTCCTACATAAAATTACGAGCCATGTAATAACACGGTAAGTCCATTATCCCAGTATATCACAGAGCAGCCCTAAGAAATGATTAGTATCTATAAAAATATAAATGGATGGTCAGTTCTGTTTTGTATTGTAAGTTCTCAATCAATACACTACATTGGATACTTCCAAATCCAAATACATCTTATGGCAATTCATTGTTATTTTTTTAGATTTGGTTTCAAATGTGTCATTAATAAAATATATTGTAGTATTAGAAATGTCAGATTTTATAAAATTCTGATATATTGTTAAAGTTCCACTAACCCTTGA
>CM033477.1:36455429-36733888 GCA_019447015.1 Hymenochirus boettgeri | reverse complement strand
CTTGATGCTTTGCCACAAAAGGCTTAGCACAGTTTTAATACAGTATAGAAAAGTAAAAGATCCTCTGTATCCACAACAAATATATTTGGGGGCAAAGTTTCAACCATCTCTAATAATTATACTAAATGAGGGGTGAACATCATTAAAAACTCCCCAACCCCAGTACATTTCATTAATTTATTGGTAAAATGCGTATTTATAAAATAAATCTGTAGCATTACCAATATTAAATTATAACAGTATATGTTGTCTAAATAGCTTTTTATTATGTTTTAATTTAGAAACAGTCTCAGGATTCTAGGGCTGTAAAATCAACTGTAGGACAAGATGTCAAGAGACCTCCAGGTACGTTATAGGAGGGTTCGATGTTGTACTTATCATTATTCTGTGTAGCCCACTATGTAACATTACTATAATCATGTTACTGCTGCCATGAGAACAATGTGGATAGTTAGAATATAATTCTTTTTGCTTTTGCAGTCTATCGTATCTTAAAGCGCCCTCCACAACAGGATCTTGGTACAAGAGGTCCTACAATAAATTACGAGCTCCTGGCACCCCGCGATGCAGTTTCATGCAAGCAGAGGGCAGTGACAGAACGTCGAGAGGAGAGGCGACAAGTAAGTATAGATCGGGGGAGTTTTTAGAGAAATTACTACGGCCGTTGGGGGTGGCGAGGAGGCGCCTACACTACAGAAATATGTATAAACAGGGGTGGACATGCCCTTTAAGAATTGGCGCCTAAACTCCTGGCTAACATTTTATCAATTCGGCATTGATTCGGACACAAACTTCAAGATGATAGTAACAATGGGTCAAAGTAAAGGCAAAGTTCCTGTGACATTCCCATCCAGATAATGCTTTACAATATAATCAGGCCAGGCATTTTTGAAAGTTGCAGGAATGTCAGAGGTAAGTCTTACAAGTGTATGACCACCTTTAGCTTCAAGCTATTTCCTCCTTCCCACACCGCAGAGGTTGAGTCTAACCTTCGTCTTAATTGCTTTAAAAAACAACCTTTCACTGAGCAGTCTCAGACTAGCACAATTTATTTTCTATTACATAAGATTAGTATTAATACAATTTATATTTACCCTTGCTTCAGCTTTATTGGTTTAATGAAAGGAGAGCCACACATTGTTTGAGTTTTAATAATGTGATCATCAAGAGCAGTAATTGAATATCATCAACTGTAGACAAGATATTTGTACTCTGAAAATAAAATGAAAACATAAACAGATCACGCAAAATGGTACCAAACTCCTTTTATATAATAGCCCTTTTTAGGATAAAGTTGATAACTTTCTAAAGCATAATTTGGATGACCAACTTTTATGTTCACTACTCAGGACAAATCCACCCTTTTTAAATAGACAGTTCCAATAGACAATCCAATTTAAAAAGATAGTCAACATTGGCTAGCTGTTTCCTGAGATGTGTCCATCTCAGAAAATGTTCTGTTTATTAATATGAGATGAACCACTTAATTATGTTATTTAGGTTAATTCGATATAAAAAAATCTTAACTTTAAGGTAATAAAATGGTAAATGTTGAGATCCATTTATTTATCTATTTTTTATACCTTATGGTGTATGTGGAATTGTACTTGTGTACACTGTTATTTTAGTATAGCAGCAGAACAGTTGCTAAAAAATTATACCAATAATCTAGGAGGGTACATACATGTATCTTCATATATTGTGGCTGACTCCTCCAATGAATTTGTATAAATATAAAATTTACTGTGTTACCTAATGATAAGTAGTACCTATGACCCCCATGGAGTATCATTATTCGTGATTACTACAACGGCTATTTATTGGTCATTACTATGTCCATAAAATCCCATAAAAATAAGGATACAGGCTTCTCCTTTTGAATGTAATCACAGAGGAGATTACTATAGGTTTCAAATGTTTGGCTGTGTATTCTTTGAATTGTGTTTCTACAATAGAACTGCATGCAGCAATGGTATTTAAAAACACACCGGACTATAACACAGCAGTGGGAAAGCTAAAAAAGCTGCCTATTTTTTAGAGCAAATACAGGTAAATGTTTACAAGCCCTGATGTTTTGCAATAGAATAAATAATTTTTGGGTGATAGGTTATTGGAACTTGGATTATTACCTTTTAGTGTCCTTTTCACTTGCAATAAAAGTATAATGGGTCTTGCTATAACAGAAAGTTTACTAGTGAGTGCAAATGTGACTGTTGGAAACACTCTACCACTAATATGAATATGGGATGCAGATACTCAGCAAAAACTATAGAGGTTACTGGTGAGTGCAGAGTGATTAGTTTAACAACCTACCACTAGTATTGAATGTGTGATGCAGATAAACAACAATAACCCAACTATAGAGGTTACTGGTGGGGCAGATGTGATTGTTGAAACACTCTACCATCTAGTACTGAATTAGGGATGCAGATACTCAGCAAAACCCAAACTAAAGAGGTTACTGGGATGAGTGCAGATGTGATTAGTTAACACTCTACCACCTAGTATTGAATGTTTGATACAGATAAACAACAATAACCCAACTATAGAGGTTGCTGGTGAGTGCAGATGTGATTGATGGGACACTCTACCACCTAGTAATGAATATGGGATGCAGATACTCAGCAAAACCCAACTAAAGGTTACTGGTGGGGGCAGATGTGATTGGTGAAACACTCTACCACCTAGTAATGAATATGGGATGCAAATACTCAACAACAACCCAACTATAGGGGTTACTGGTGGGTGCCAATGTGATTGGTGATTGTGATCAAAGGTTAAAAAACAATATGATTATATTAATACCCATAAAACTTTAAGTACTAATTTTACATTATATAGCAGGAGTTCTAAAGCATTGTAATTACAGTACATACGGTATGTGAAGTATCTACTAAAGTTTGACAAATTAATATACTTTAATTATTCAAAACTTCATAGTTCAAGACAAGGGAAACGTTAGTGAAATGTAATGTAATGGAGAGCCTCTGGGGGATATGTGATGTCTTGTTCTCTCTGTTTAAGTAAAGTTAAACACGCAGCAATACCAATGCCAAATGTAACTAATTTAAAGAATATAATTATATACCACAGCCAGAAATAAACTGTAGATGTGTTCAGAAAAATCTGAAATAATGCAGTAGTTTCTGCCAATAATGTTTTTCTAAATCTGCATTTAAAATCTATCTACCATTCATAGAAAAATTAGAATCTTTCAGATAAAACCTTATAATTTGTAAACCAGGAAGGCTAAAACCATCATTACCATGTGTATATCTGGCTAAGGGTCACTGGTAAAAGAGTTTAGGGCTGTGCATTTTTTCCAAGGCAATTGATGTCTGTCACACAAAATGCTTTCACTTTTCCTTGAAACATCAAGCATAGTCACCAAATTAGATGACCCATGAGCACTGGGCAGAGATAGCTGAAAACTATTAGAACTGATTTGTGTTGTGTTTTGCCAGTAAATACTTACTGTTGCTAGGGAATCACTACACTGTTGGCAAAAGACATAGTGTGGATTGGGGCAAAGAATGTGGAAAATGCTGCAATATTTTTGAGGACTACCTCTAACATTAGCCTCTACCTAAAGTAAGAAGTGTATTGCAGGATGATTCTTGCTGCCCTCATTCAATAACAAGATTATTCCCGCACACAAAAAAGAGGAGCTGACGCATGCGTTTCCCATACACACATTATACACACATTAGTAAAGGGAAGCACTCTCACATACTAGTATATATACATATAAAAGCTAAAAAAAAAAAAATAAACAGCAGTTAAATATGAGGTTAGAGAATGTGGGACCTTAAATAATGGGGTTAAGTTTATTATAAAGGATGCAAGAAAAGACTAAGGTGCTAAACAGTTTTTTCCCATTGTACACACTATAGTGAATCCTAGTCCTTATAGCAGTGACTGCAAAAAAAGACATATATGAGGAATATTCATTCTGGATGGCAGAGGGTTTGGTACAGAAAAAGGTAAGCTGGGTACACAATAAAGTAAAGATTTTTGAAAAATGACATACAGGAATGGATCTGCAAGATGGTATATGTATTTTCATTTATGACCATAAAAACACTTTTTTGATGATTGATCAAGAATTCTTTTGACTAGTTACACTTTGAGTATGTCTGGCTTGGGAATGGCAGGTCAGTATGTGTATGTACCTGTGGCGTGTGGGGGTATCAGTGTTTTTGCTAATGACCATAAAAGTGTTTTATATGACCCTTGGCCAAAGACACAAAATCGTGAGCGTTATCCACATGATTGTGTGCGCGATTTCTGTGCGTTCGTCGCGCGTTTTGTTACGCTATTTACAAAGAGAAAACGCAATCGTACGGGCACGGAAAATTGCGTGAATTTTCGCATCCGCATATTAGCGAAAACCATGGGCGCAATCATGAACGAAAACGCGTGCGCAAATGCACGAAAAACGCACTAGTGTGGCTCAGCCCTAAAACCGCAAAATGTCCACCCATTACAGTCAATTGAAAAAAAAGGTCTCTAAATTCGTATATAATGGGAGAAACGCTTCCACAGATTCCTTAGCTAGGTAACAGCACCACTAGTGTCCTGCATATCTATACCAAATTTTGTGTCTCCATCTTGAAATAAAGGGAGTAGGAAAAAATAAGAAAAATAATTTATCTCTTTGAGCCAAATAATAAGCATCTTTTATCGGTTGTTAACACTAGCAGCCAGGTTAGTATAGTAAGTTATGGTAATTGTACTGTTAATACGGTTGGTAAACAGTCTGGCCTTATACTCGAGTATATACGGTAGTAAATAGCTGGGTCCTTATACTAGAGTATATACGGTACTCTAGTCTGGTCCTTGTGAGCAGTGATGTCATTGTGATGACATCCTGTTTATGACTAATAGCATAACTCATGAATATTAATCATTCTGTTTGTTGCTTAGTTACAGTGCAGACCATTTTTGACTGCTCTCCTTTGTACCAAACAGGTTTTTGTTCTGAGGATTTTTTCCTGAATATTTTTGTTAAGTTGAGTCCCTGTGGCTTTGAGATTCGTCTCTCAAAGAGGTTGATTCCTTAACCCTTTTGTTACACTGCGGATTCATCTCATTAGTAAGTACAAAACTTGTATTTTGATAAGCTAGTAACCGTCTGGTAATGTCATTGTGGTGCCATAATGCTTAAAATGCAAAACACATCACTGATAATTTTAATCATTTTGGGCCATATTCAATAAAGGTGTGATATCACTTTTAGCGATACCGCATCTTTCACAACCGGTTTTAACAATCTTTAAAGTGTATGTATACTGAAAAAATAACTTTGCATCATCTTAATCTATAAATAAATACATGTAAGTAGCAATTACTTGAGGTATGTGTGTTGCTGCATGCCTTCAATAATGTACTTTTTTTGTTCAGGCCACTGACCACTGACCTATTTTCCCACAACCAAACTGTCAATACTGCATACAGTATACAGCACACCAACTAATCGGTTTAAAGGAAAGCTATTGTGTGTATAAAGTTTATTTAAAAAAAACAGTTAAACTGAAAATTACTTAGTACAGGGATATAGGATTGGTAATTCCTACCACCCATTGCCCAATATTGTCTCTGTAGGGAGCACCAGCCCAAAGATTCTGCCAGTCTTCCTCCTGGCTTCAGCACTATCTTTAAGAAAGGAATAGTCCAGGACTGCCCTGGCAAAAAAAAAATCTTGGTGCTGCAGCTTCTTAACAAAATATATTGTGAGGTGGGAATAATCAATCCAACCTCCCTGCCCCAGGTACTTTCCATTTTTAAAAAGTAAATTTTTTAAATATAGATATAGAATAACAATAATGAATTACGTAAATCTACAATAACGTGATAGTAGATTTACGATCCCCATAGAATACCATTGCTGTGTTAACTACCACCTGGTATTCTATGACCGAACGTACGTTAATTAAGGAATGTTTGTGCATAAATGTATGACCGCGGCCGTAGAGTTACAATTATCGGTAATGCACGGTTATCGCTTAATTGCGACACTGCACGTTTTTTAAATGGGGCCCTTTGTTACTGAGCTGCAGAGCAGATTGCATTTGTGACAATTTTTTTCTGAGAAATTTATTTTAGAATACTTGTTAAGTGTGATTCCCTGGGTGCATTGAGATTCGTCTCTGCATACCAGGGAGATTGCTTAACCTTTTTTTTAATTTTCACCAGATTATTCTCATTAATAAGTAAAAAAACTGTGTCTGCAGATAAGCAGCAAATGTTGGTGATCTTCTCCCCCAATGCCTGTTGACATTTTTATAATAAATCCTTGCCTTTAATGATCTTATTTTGCAAAATGCCCACTTAGACACCATAATCCTTTGCTTCCACATAAAGTTGGTTAATAAAAATCTCTTCTTTTACAATGCAGGAGAGAAAATGATGGGAGTAAAAGACCGCTTCCGAAAATTCTTCGGAATTAAGAAAAAGGTGAGGCTGCCACAGAACTTCTTTAATATAATAATGGGTCGGCATTATTTAAAGGGCATGTCCACCCCCAAAACTATAATCCCCCCAACTACTGCCCCACCATGTAGTGTATTTATTTACCTTCCCTCATGCTCCGCCGCAATGCCCGGCCTTTTGCTTGCATGAAACTGCAAGCAGGGGGCCGGACCAGCAGCCGCGTCTGTGAGGCAGCCAATCATGGATACGGCTGCCGGCAGTTCAGAATGGTGGAGGATAGAGGGAAGGTAAGTAAAGATCGGGTGAGGTTCTGGCCATATAATAATGTGGTTGGGGCAGGAAGCACTACAACACCCTTTGTGCTAGGGGGAGGGAGACCAAAATGGGAGGGAGAGAGAGGGAGAGGGGGGGCAGGGCGCAGTGCGCATGGCAAAATTCTCCCGAGGAGAGACAGGAGGTAGAGTCCTATATAGACTCTGCCAGGCTCTGGTGGCCCGTTTTTTGGACTTTGGGAGAACATTACAGGAGAACCATATGGAGCTGGGATGTAAGGTAAGGATTTATTACACTACAGAGTGGGGCCAGTAGTGGGGAAAGTTATAGTTTGGGGGGACATGCCCTGTAAATTTCTAATTATTGCATTTGTTGTTTAAAGCTAACTGAGGTTATAGAAAATATAGTGAATGCATTTAATTTATAATTGCACTTGGGTCCTTTATTGTTTTGTCATGTGATCTGTTTCACTGAGGTCTGATTCCTCTATCCTCTTTGAGTAAACAAAGAATGGCCCTGCCCTATAAAGCCTTAGGTAAACCTGCAATTAACTTGGAAATGTGGAATGATTTTCCTATTAGTAATATGGACTGTATCAAGCAAAAGGTAGAAAAATTTATTTCCTAACTTTATACCTAATGTCCAAACTAAGTAGCTATGTACTGGATTGTCCCACTTAAAGTGCCCATTAGTAGGACCAATACAGGGACACCATAATAGAAAGATTATAAAAACACATATAGATTAAAGGGACACTGAAACAGTTTTATGTACTTCTCTAAGTACATGAAATCGTGTCTATTATTCACAGGAAGGTGAGAAACGCTTATTCCACCCTCCTGTGAATAATAGAATGCCCGGAGAAAAGTGCTGGCTTACCTTACTGGCAGTCCACTCGCGCTCCTTCTCAGCTGTCAGGTGCACTGTCCCGACCGAGTTCCTATCTTTGGGGCATGTGCACCGATACAATAGATAAGTGTGCGAACAGGACATGCGCCTGACAACTGAAAAGAAGGCGCAAATGGAGCCCCAGTAATTAAGTCAACACTGTTCTCCTGGAATTCTCTTATATAGAGAATAAGCATTCTGTGAATATAGTTACCAATTTCAAATAAGGCTTAGTGTCCTTTATAGTATCAATATGAATTTAATCTAGAATATTTAATAATACTGAAAAAGGAATATATTTAAATTAATATTATTATATATATATATAATAATAAATCCAACCCATGTATATCAAAAATAAAAAAATATTATATATGTAACAATGTGTAAAATGTTCAGTCCATTATACAAATCATTACTGGAAGTCTCCAAGTGTTGGTTGGTATTACAAAGTTGGTCTGTAGTGTCAGAGGCAATAACACATAAATTTTGATTTTGAATTATTATGTAACGTTTTATATGTCTCCTGGGTTTCCCTTCGAGCCTTTTTTAATGCGTGTCTAATTGTTTACAAAGTATGGATCAGCCCTGTGTACACAGCGCACTGCTATTTATTCCATTTATATTGATTTGTTCATTATCTAGGTAAAATTTATAGAATATTTGTTCCAAAGTATTGATGAGAGTTCTTTTTTTATTTAGAATACCAGCATCGAAATAATGGAATCCAGACTATCTCCACAAAAGAGGAGATAAAGGTCGTGGAAGAGGTAGATATAAAAGAGAAGAAAACTTGCTGGGAAAAATTCAAAGTCCAATGCAAGAGCATTTGGTTGCCAAGAACGTGGGCACTTGTGAGAAGGATAAGGAAATTGAAGTGGAGAATAAACCAGGTGCAATATTTAAGATGTGTTTTTTTATTTCTTCAAGGCAAAAATAAATATATTATAACCTTGATGGGTTATGTAAATCTTATGTGCCATTCCCCTTTAATATGAGCCACATTATTCAGTATACCTTATTGATGCCACTGCAGCCCATACATCTACCCCTTGCTAGTTGCACACAAGAAACAAATCTGCTCTCGTGCAATCCTGAACTAGGCCAAGCAGAAAAAAGGGTTCCAGAGACCAGAAAAGCAAAAAAGCATTTCACTCCAAGTACTAGTCCCTCTTATGTCTGTCACCCAACTCTAAGGCAACTTCTAACATCCTTATATTAGTATAAAATGCATCATTTCTAAAATAAAACCTTTCAGTCAGCGATGTGACCTGAAAGCAAGAGCCAAAAGCTTATCAGGGAGATTCAATAAAAGTTCTTATCTTTTAAAATGGTGCTAATTTTGCCCCAACCAATCAGATGTGTAGCTTTGAAATGTAATAAAGATCTGATTTGTTGGGGCAAAATTAGCACCATTTTAATGATAAGAACTTTTATTCTTTATTGAAAATGGTTTTTTTGCATATTTTATATAGCGATATTTGAATACTCCCATTCAGAAAAAATGTGTCTTGGTTCTATACAGATTTTTTTTAGACATGCATCTTATGTTAATATTATTTATATATTTAACCATTGTTGAAAGCTCCTTACACTTGTACAGATTATACTGCTCATCTATAGTAAGAACTAATGTTGTAATGTTTATTATTTTGGTATTTTGTAGTTATTCTCCTGGAATTTGAACTTCCTACCACTGACTTAGTTACATCTACCAGAGATGGAAACAAAACTGGAAGAAAATAAACAGCTCACAGGACACTTCCCATGATGTTTTTCCCATGGTAAGTGAGAATACAAATGTACATCACCACAGTATATACCCATTTTACATCACCTTCAGTATATAAAAATCAGACAAATAGATAAACCAACCAAAACAAAATTCTGTATTTTTAGATAAAATGTGTGTTGTATGTTGAGTAGAGGGACCAACATACATAGATTGCATAGGCATATACTATATTTGCTTGTATTATTAAGGATTTTTGTTGTTGTTACCCCACTATTATATTTATAAATATTAAATCAGATAGGACACTGGATTGATTCCTATCAATGGCAAGACCACATGAAACATGTGATTAAATCCTTGCAGATATAGTATAAATATAGCTGTTCCATCAAAATAATTCAAAATGATCCTTTTTTGTTTTATCTACAAAACATTTCAGGACTCCAGGGACATTTACTGGACACTTTAAAAGTCACTCCAATCCCTGCTGAAAATATAACAGCTATAGAGGTGCAAGCAGCTGAGGAACTGACAGCAAGGAACCTCCAGCTGAGGAACCATCAGCTGAGAAACTCCAAGTGAGAAACCTTTATCTGAGGAACCATCAGCTGAGGAACCTCCAGCCGAGGAACCTCCATCCGAGGAACCATCAGCCGAGGAAACCTCCATCCGAGGAACCATCAGCTGAAGAACTGACAGTGAGGAACCTCCAGCTGAGGAACCATCAGCTGAGAAACCTAAAGGTGAGAAACCTTTATCTGAGGAACCTCCATCTGAGGAACCATCAGGAGGAACCTCCAGCCAAGGAATTGTTCAGTCGAGGAACCTCCAGCGACGGGATCTCAGGTACAGTATGGGTGTTGGTAGACTAGATATTGAACTTTAATCACTTTTCTGTGCAACCAGTGTAAACAAACACCAGACAATAGTAAATTAAACACCATACAGGGGAATATCAGTGTCGCACTACTATGTATAAATAAATTACTACAGGAGAAAATTATTTATCCTTCCCTAAAGACTGTAATTCATCTTATGTAAGCAACCAGTGCACATTAGTTCCAACTGGATATTTTTGCCAAAGTCTATGCCCTTGGTTGTGTGAACTTTCTTAATGTCCTCACTAACCACTAGAGAGTGATATTGGTGTACAAACTCCCCCTAACAACTGTTTAACATTACTATAACCATGTACTTAGAACATTTACTGATTGTTATTGCAGTTTGCCAATTACCAACCACTTCTACAAAGGCAAGAAAAAAGAGACGGTGCCAGAAAGAAGAATAAGGTCAATTGCATGGTAAGTCCATTATCCCAGTGTATCATAGAGCTCAGAGCAGTCTGAGGAATATCAGATTATAACAGTTAAGCTTCATACACACGTGCGATCACCGGCGACCCAAGAAGCACAAATGTGTTCCAAACATCTGTTTCGTTCGACTATCTTTTATTGTATGGGTGCTCAGTCAGGCTCCGTTGATGATCTGCCTGGACAGCTCATCAACCAAACCTGACCCAACGTCCGTTTTGCTCGTATAAACTCCATACCCTAAGCGATACTCGCCCAAAACTGCATTAGAACACACTGAGCATTGCGGGTCAGTACTACTGTGGTACGGACCTTAATACATAAGAACTGAGTGTTTAGATCCTCCGCAGGCACAGAAAAGAAAATAAATAATGTAATTAGAATTGATTTTATAGTTTTTCATTTCTATACATTTTCAGGATACAAGTGTCTTACTACCAGACACTGTCGATATTGTTTCAAAGCCTGATAATGATAATGCAACAAAACCAGAACATCAAGAAGCAAAGGAAACTATCAGGTACAGTAAGGGGATCAGAGAATAATGTTACATCTCATCACTTCTCTGTTTCTGTAACTACCACCTAACTGTACATCTCATAGTGTATACAGAAATGTATCCTAGTATAACCTTTTATCTGAACCAATGAACCGCATGTTGCCAACCTGCCCTTAGAGATGGTATGCCTCTTTGGCCTTGCAAACATTCTCCAGCAATTTCCTTCTTAATTTCTATACAAAACAAAAATCGTTGTCTGAGCTTGTGTAAAAATCTTACAATCTTAATAACTTTTCTTGGAGTAAAGATCTTAGAGTGATTCTGTTTACTGTTCTATAAAGGGCATGTCCATAAAACAAAAAACTGGTCATTTATCAGTGATCTGCCTCCAACCCCCACTGATATATCAGCACCCATTAAGGTCTACCTAATATGTAATACATACAACACATTACTATGACATGGTAACAACTTTAATAATTAGACCATAATGTACCATTTTTTTTACAGGATGGTGGACATTATCACTTCCACAACGTGGACCTAGAAGGAGAAATTGTGTGAAGACCGATCACCCAATCAATCACATGGTAAGTTTATTATTATTAAATTGCTCGGAAATGGTATGGGGAACGTATACCAATGGTAAAATGTTTAGTGTAGTATAATTTGCGGCTCTGGATGAATCTTATCCCACATAAGAAATAATATATTAGTACAATCTGGTTTTGCTAGGTTTGCTGTTGTGTTGTGATACTTCTTCTGTCTCTATAATACATTAAAACAAGAACATTATGTGGGAATTCATTTATTAGTGAAATATTCTTGCTTACATTTTATAGAGAAAATCTAATACATCTATAACATCAATAAAAGTGTTATATTATAACAATATGTTACAAACTACACAGATCATTAGACCCTCCTTGCGCAATAATATTATTCCAAAAAAGCTTATTTTATTTGTAATGTAGGAATGTCCTAAGGATTCTAGTGCTAGGCTGTAGAAGCCCCCAGAGTTGTTACAAATGTGGAATCAACTGAGGGAAAGACCAAGACACCTCCAGGGACAGTATAGGATTCTGTGCTTACTCATTATCGGTAGCAACTATGTTACTGCAACAATGTGGATAGTAGACCGTGATTTGTTTTCTTTGCAGTCACCGCATCTTACAGCGCCCCCACAGCAGGAGCTAGTACCAGAGGTCTACAATAAACAACTTGCCAAAAGAGCAACCAGTAAGTCCATACTGTGTATCACACAGTAGAATATTAGTAGCATATATATTAAAGACAAATGGATGTGTTCCACCGATATTTGTCCAATTTAAATAAAAGATATATAAATTGAGTATATGAACACAGTCTATATAGTAAATACAATAGTGTTCTTTACGTTTTCCTTTCTTTATCCATATCTTCCAACTTTACGTTGAGAACAACACAGTTTTGCAATAAATCTGTCACATTGCCAATGCTGAATTATAACAATACATGATAAAATACACAGCAGACCATGTATTGTGTACACACCAAGTACTCTGACCAGTCACAAAAACATAAGATGTGCAATAATTATAATTCCTAATGACTTATTCTTTTTTTAATTTAGGAACATCGTAACGACTCTAATGCCAAACAACCTGGACTTGGAAATTCCCCCCCATGACTGTAAAAATGTGAGACCAAGGTAGTACGGGAAAGCCAGGAAAAGTCCAGGTACATTAGCGGCAGATTGGTGCCTAGTACTATGTATATATCAATATTACGGGAGGGGTCCATTTATTTTTCCCTACCATGTAAAAATTGACCTGCAGTTAAGCAGGAGATTTTATTGCAAAGTATATACAAGTGTTTTATACTTGGTAATTCTCATACTGCAAATTGTATAATTTTATAGAAAATAACAATATAAAATAAAAATTTATAAAAAAGTTTTACAGTTTTTATTACCTGGCTAAATGTTCATATAGTAAAAGAACCAACTATGTTACATTAGTGTAACCATGTTACTGCTGTGAAAAAAGGTGTGTAGTAACGGTATCATACTGTTTGTTTTTGCAGTTCGAAAACCGCTTCAAATATTACCAACCATTTACGAGTCGATATATGAATCGGTAAGTTTAAATATTGTGAAAGATCTTGTAGAACAAATGGGAAATATATGTAGTGCTGTGAAGGTTCTCATTCATCCAGGTCATGGTATATCTGTGTATTCAATTAGATCAACTGGACTTGAAATGTAGTTCTTGAAGACGTTTCGCTAGTCATCCGTGGCTTCTCAATTCAGAATGACTTGTACAAGAATCTGTGGCAATTATGTACCCTGGAAAATCCCAATTAGCATATCACAGCCAGGTGTTAAGGGTGTGATTAGATAGTGGCTAAGAGGTGTTATAGGAACGCCCAGAGTAAGGTGTTAAAACAGCATTGTACATGGCAGACAGTTGGTGTCGAACCCCCCCCACTCTATTTAGGTGTTGGTTTCTTATTTTCACATAAATGGCCTCCTAACAACCTCTCTTGAACCAGTCACGTTCCTTCGCCAGTATGTTAACATTACAATCTTCAAAGGTATGTCCTTTATCCTTAAGATGCAGATACACGGCTGAGTCATGACCCGGGAATTGGCTCTTCTGTGCTGGGCATACGTTGATGCATTTGCTGTTTGGTCTCCCCCACATACAAATCAGAGCATTCATCACTGCACTGCACTGCGTATATGATGTCGCTTTTCTTGTGTTTCGGTATTGGGTCTTTCGGATGTACCAATTGTGCCTCAGGTGTTGTTCGGTTTAAAGCAGACAGGGATACTGTGTTTTTTGAAAATTCTTCTTAATTCTCGGAGACCCGCTACATATGGGATGACACATGTTCTTTCTCCTGTCTTGCTTTTCTCCTTCAATGTTGGTATTCGTGTTCTTTTCTTTCCTTACTCTTTTGACAAAGGCCAGTCTGGATATCCACCAGTTTTAAGGGCTCCTTGAGATGTTTTATTTCTTAGCCTTCGCTCTGTGCTAGTGGGGATGTTCTCAGCTCTGTGTTGCAGGGTTCTGATGACACCCAGCTTGTGATCTAAAGGGTGGTGGGAGTCAAACATCAAATACTGATCTGTGTGGGTTGTTTTCTGTAAACCTCTACTTCCCGTTTACCATTTCCTAACTTTACCAAGCAGTCCAAGAAAGCCATTTGTTGTTTTGTACCTCTTCCCTTGTAAATTTGATGTTTGGTCTACCGCATTGATGTGTTCTGTGAAAGCTTGTACTTCCTTCTGGTGGATTTAACCCAGGGGGTCATCCACATATGAACCAGTGGCTGGGTGCTATGCCCTAAAGGTATAAGCGCCTGTTTTTTCTACCTCCTCCATGTAAAGGTTGGCCACAATAGGTGAAACTGGAGATCCCTAGCACATCCGTGTTTTGCTTATAGAACTTATGGGGGGTTCGACACCAACTGTCTGCCATGTACAATGCTGTTTTGACACCTACTCTGGGCGTTCCTATAACACCTCTTAGCCACTATCTAATCACACCCTAACACCTGGCTGTGATATGCTAATTGGGATTTTCCAGGGTACATAATTGCCACAGATTTGTACAAGTCATTCTGAATTGAGAAAGCCAGTCGGATGACTAGCGAAAAGTCTTCAAGACTACATTTCAAGTCCAGTTGATCTAATTGAATACAACAGAGATAAATTGTATGGTAGTCTATTTGTAGAAAATGCAATATATGATTGAAGTTACAAATTAAGACATAGATATAAGAGATAACTGCCATTGTTGGCAAGTGTGGTTACATTTCAGCATGAAATTTACGGACTAAACCCAAAATCGTGTAGAAAATCAGTTTTAAAGGCAAAATTTCTACCACAAACCAGAAATTTAATCACACAAATAAAAGTCATCAGTTTCTTGACAAAAATGCCTGGTACATCACACAAAAGGCTTAGCGCAGTTTCAATAATTAATAAACCGATTGTGGACACCACTACATTGCCCAAGCCTCTGATTTACAATCTATATATATAAGGACCCCCATATGTGTTTTCTTCATACTTACCTTTACCCAATATGTATAAACATTACATTCTAAATAGTCGTAATATGGCGTCAAATGACAGTAAAAATATATCTGTAGTATTACTAATGTAAATTATAAGAATACATTATGTCATATACCAATCTCTGTATTGCAATAATTTATCTAAATAGTTTGTTTGTTTTATATTAAGGAATATTCTAGGATAAACAAGCCTGTAGAAGAAGCCAAGAGACCTCCAGGTAGAGTATAGGAGGGTTCGGTACACTGTGTTGTACTTATATTCTGTGTAGCCAACAACTAACCATGTTACTTTTGCAGTCTTATCGCATCTTAAAGCGTCCGCCACAGCAGGATCTTGGAACAAGAGGTCATAAATAAAGAAGAGACAAATATTAACAGTAAGTCCATTACCCCCAGTATATCACAGAGAGGTACATTATCACTCTGTATTGCCCTCACATATCTGATGTGATTAGAGCTTTTCGTACATTGCAATCCATATTAAACTCTTTTTGGGAATTTAATGCCAGATGTTTGTTTGGCATATTAGAACAAGAGAAGAAGACCGATTGGGGTGGTACGAGTTGCCTGCTCCTTTTTCAAACATTCAATTCAAATATTCTAAAAAGCTTATTATTTTATTGTAATTTAGGAACATTCTCAGGATTCAAGGGCTGTAAAACCAACTGTAGGACAAGATGTCAAGAGACCTCCAGGTACGTATAGGAGGGTTCGATGTTTCTGTATCATTACTATTCGTGTAGCCCACTATGTAACATTACTATAATCATGTTACTGCTGCCATGAGAACAATGTGGATAGTTAGAATATAATTTTTTTTGCTTTTGCAGTCTATCGTATCTTAAAGCGCCCTCCACAACAGGATCTTGGTACAAGAGGTCCTACAATAAATTACGAGCCATGTAATAACACGGTAAGTCCATTATCCCAGTATATCACAGAGCAGCCTAAGAAATGATTAGTATCTATAAAAATATAAATGGATGGTCAGTCTGTTTTGTATTGTAAGTTCTCAATCAATACACTACATTGGATACTTCCAATCCAAATACATCTTATGGCATTCATTGATTATTTTTTTAGATTTGGTTTCAAATGTGTCATTAATAAAATATATTGTAGTATTAGAATGTCAGATTTTATAAATTCGATATAGTGTTAAAGTTCCACTAACCCTTGATGCTTTGCCAAAAAGGCTTAGCACAGTTTTAATCAGTATAGAAAAGTAAAAGATCCTCTGTATCCACAACAAATATATTTGGGGGCAAAGTTTCAACCATCTCTAATAATTATACTAAATGAGGGGTGAACATCATTAAAAACTCCCCCAACCCCAGTACATTTCATTAATTTATTGGTAAAATGCGTATTTATAAATAAATCTGTAGCATTACCAATATTAAATTAACAGTATATGTTGTCTAAATAGCTTTTATTATGTTTTAATTTAGAAACAGTCTCAGGATTCTAGGGCTGTAAAATCAACGTAGGACAGATGTCAAGAGACCTCCAGGTACGTTATAGGAGGGTTCGATGTTGTACTTATCATATTCTGTGTAGCCCACTATGAACATTACTATAATCATGTTACTGCTGCCATGAGAACAATGTGGATAGTTAGAATATAATTCTTTGTGCTTTTGCAGTCTATCGTATCTTAAAGCGCCTTTTGAATGGTCCAACATCAGCTTTGTTTTCACCCGATACCGGGAAACAGTAAGTATATGTATTTTCTCTAAGTTCCATCTGTAATGTGTTTGTGCTGCCCCCGCAGAGACTTTAAATATTGCAGCTGTGACAAGCTGCATTGACCTGTTGGTACAATCTATGTCTACATACAATACTTTTATAGTGTTTTGATGAATAGAAACTGATGATTAGGTGTATGTTTTTAGAGGAGATACTGACCTATGTGATGTTGACAATGTTTCTGACTAATAACCATTAATTTAGGGAAAAGTTTATAGATACAGATATCATGATGGATTCAGAAAATATTAGCAAATGTTCATGGAAACAAAAGGCTGGCTAAAAGACTCCTACAATAACTACACCCACAGTATCCCTTACTGGACAGAGTTAACTTAAGGATAACTGTGGTCTCAAATTCTTCCAAACCAGTAAGAATTTTATAAAAAGCCTTCCACCGTACCATCAAATAAAACCTAAATCACATCTCTTGATAAAATTGGAAAGGTTCATCAATGTAACTTCCTGGTTCAACACTTCCTGTTTTCAGCCATGTGACCAGCTTATAATCATGTGACCAGCCTTTGCCTGCATTAATAGGCTTCCCTTCTCAACTGTCAATTTCTTCCCCAGGTAAAAACCTGATTTCCCAGCATTAAGTCTAACTGAGCATGCTTCTCCCTCGGGGCACACGTCGGGGCGAGGTCAGGTACTGGAAGCAGGAAGTTTGAACATTCACCCCAATGTAATTTCTCACAGGCTCCAGCCAGCGATGTGATTGTTGGCTCATTGTAAAGGAAACCTTCACTTGTTTTGAGACCACGTTGCCCTTAAGTGTTTACAAAATAGCTTTTTTTTTTTTTTTTTTTTTTTAAGGTTTTTAAACCACTCACACTCCGGGCAGCAATAAATATGTTATGAGAACACTATAGAAATGTAACCGTAACCAAGATTATTTTAACCAGTGGTTGTGTATATTCATTGCTAACCCAAAACGTGTGTTTCCGTCCGTTAGTGCTGCAATCAGATGGATCGTTTTAGGATCACATGTGATCACCATTTGTTGTGATCCGAAAATGGATCACAGTGCATGCATTGTGGCCACCCACATTGACATGAACTGCACTGGATTCTATGCACTAACGGGACGCAAGTATGTTTGTTTGTTTTCCTTATAAAATGTTAACAAAAACTTTTAATTTCAGCAAAGCAAATTTCTCTGGATAGAAATATCACTTTATCATATAAACGGGATGATATATCTCAGGTACAGAGACTATAGAGAATGTACGGAATGATAGGGGTTTTAAACCATTTCTCAATTTTACTTTTAGGGCTAGGCCACACTAGCGCATTTTTAGCATGTTGTATCCACGTTAGCGTGATTGCGCATGCAATTTTGGTGAGAATGGAAATAGCGGGAACGAAAAATTCTCGCAATTTCCAATGTGCATGCGTTTGCACATCCGTTCCGTTTTGCTTGCATCATTTTTTTACTCAAACGCATGCGTTTAAATGTTAAATATCAAAATTGCATGCGCAAACACGGAAAAAAAACGCGACAACGTGCAGAAAAGTTCACAATTGCGTATGCGATTTGGTGTGTTTTAGTGGGGTCTTAGGAAATAAATGTAAAAAAAATAAGTCCACACCACGTGGCTTAACACTGATGTAAAGTGGAAATGGAAAGGGAGAGAATTGCATTTAAAAGCTACAGATGAAGTGTAATCGTTGTCTCAGTGGATCTAGATAGATTGTCTTTCCTTAAGTAAAATGGGATTTATTACCAGTTGTCTCTCTCTGGTGGCAGATTTTCCCCAACCACAAGTGTTGGAAATAAAAGCAGACGCTTTTCCACAAAATGCGCGTCTTTTTCATGTTTGTGTGTGCGTTTTGCGCAGGCGATTTGGATAAAATGGAAATCACGGAATTTCACCGATTTCCACTGCGCATGCGATTGTGCATACATTTCCTTTTTGGTAACACATGCGTTCACCATCTTTTGTGCGTTAACGCATATTTTTTCAATACCGGAAAAAGGCAAAATCGCATGTGCAAATGCACAATGCACAAGATCGCGTTGCAGTGTGTCCTCAGCTTTTTGTTTGAATGTTCATTCATATGCGTGATCAGCTGTATAAAAACAGCTGATTGCAGAAGAGTTTGCGGGCTTCTGGCGGGCCCTGCTGGGTTCCATATTGGGTACATTTCTGGGGTAGCCCTACACACGCACTAACTCAGACACGTTACACACAAACCAGAACATATGTTAGACACACATTTGCACACACATATACAATAAACTTATATTGCTCTAACCTGTATATACAAAATGTAATTTCCAACAGCACACACTGTCCTGTAAATATAAAATGCCCCCAATGTCCATTACACACATTGACCAGTATATGTAAAATGCCCCCAATGTCCATTACACACATTGACCAGTATATGTAAAATGCCCCCAATGTCCATTACACACATGACCAGTATATATAAAAGCCCCAATGTCCATTACACACATTGACCAGTATATATAAAATGTCCCCAATGCCAAGTCCACACATTGCCCAGTATATATAAAATGCCCCAATGTCCATTACACACTTTTACCAGTATATATAAAATGTCGACAATGTCCAGTCCACACATTGCCCAGTATATATAAAATGCCCCCAATGTCCAGTCCACACATTGCCCAGTATATATAAAATGCCCCCAATGTCCAGTCCACACTGACCAGTATATATAAAATGCCCCAATGTCATTACACACATTGACCAGTATATATAAAATGCCCCCAATGTCCATTACACACATTGCCCAGTATATATAAAATGTCCCCAATGTCCAGTCCACACATTGCCCAGTATATATAAAATGTCCCCAATGTCCAGTCCACACATTGCCCAGTATATATAAAATTTCCCCTAATTCCAGTCCACACAGTGACCTATATATAAAATGCCCCAATGTCCAGTCCACACTGACCAGTATATATAAAATGCCCCGATGTCCAGTACACACACTGACCAGTATTTAAATGCCCCCAATGTTCAGTCCACACTGGCCCCAATGTCCATTACATACATTGACGAGTATATATATAAAATGCCCCAATGTCCAGTCCACACTGACCAGTATATATAAAATGCCCCAATGTCCATTACAACCATGGACCAGTATATATAAAATGTCCAATGTCCAGTCCACACATCCCCAGTATATATAAAATGCCACAATTTCCAGTCACACACTGACCAAGTATATATAAAATGCCCCCAATGTCCAGTCCACCTGACCAGTATATATAAATGCCCCCAATGTCCAGTACACACACTGACCAGTATTAAAAATGCCATCCCAAGTCCACTTAAAAACATTCAATTCCACAGTATATCTCTAATAACATCCCCAACACCCCCCCCCCCACATGACCAATATATAAATCCCACTACATTCACCACCAGTAACCCCCCGCCAGCCTCAACTCCATCCCACACTTACCAGAACCCAAAGTCCAACCCATACCAGCCATTCCACACTGACCAGATATATAAAAATGCCCCAAAGTCACCACCTCCACAACATGACCACCCCCCCAGTAATATAAAATGCCCCAACCAAATGTCACAGTCACACACGACCAGTATATATATAAAATGCCCCAATGTCCAGTCCACACTGTACCAGTAATATAAAAATGCCAAACCAACCAATATAAATCCATTCCTACACATGACCGTATATATAAATGCCCCAATGTCCATCCACACTGACCAGTATATATAAAATGCCCATGTCCAGTCCACACTGCCAGTATATAATAAAATGCCCCAATGTACCCGAACACTTTCCACACTTGCACGCTAACCACCATGACCATAAAGTCCCAATGCCAAGTCCCTCACCACATTGACCAGTATATTAAAATATGTCCATCTCAATATCAACTGTCCTACAACTGACTCTTAGACCCAATTATACTGAAAAATGCCCCCATGTCCAGTACACACATTGCCCAGTATATATAAAATGCCCCCAATGTCCATACACACTTTGACCAGTATATTAAAATGTCCCAATGTCCAGTCCACACATTGCCCAGTATATAAAATGCCCCCAATGTCCATACACACTTTGACCAGATATTATAAAATGTCCCCAATGTCCAGTCCCACACATTGCCCAGTATATATAAATGCCCCCAATTTCCAGTCCGACACACTGACCAGTATATATAAAAGCCCCCAATTCCAGTCCACACTGACCAGTATATATAAAATGCCCCCTGTCCATTACACACACTGACCAGTATATATAAAATGCCCCCAATGTCCAGTGCACACTGACCAGTATATATAAAATGCCTCAATGTCCATTACATAACATTGACCAATATATAAAAATGCCCCCATGTCCAGTCACACACTGACCAGTATATATAAAATGCCCCATGTCATTACACACTTGACAGATATATAAAATGTCCCCAATGTCCAGTCCACACATTGACCAGTATATATAAAATGCCCCAATGTCCATACCACACATTGACCAGTATATATAAAATGCCCCCAATGTCCAGTCCACACTGACCAGTATATATAAAATCCCCAATGTCCATTACACACATTGCCAGTATATATAAATGCCCAATGTCATTACACACTTGACCGATCAGTATATATAAAATGTATGGTCAGTGTGGACTGGACATTGGGGGCATTTTATATATACTGGTCAGTGTGTGGACTGGAAATTAGGGGAATTTTTTTATATACTGGGCAATGTGTGGACTGGACATTGGGGACATTTTATATATACTGATCTGGTCAAAGTGTGTAATTGACATTGGGGCATTTTATATATACTGGGCAATGTGTGTAATGGACATTGGGGTATTTTATATATACTGGTCAGTGTGGACTGGACATTGGGGGCATTTTATATATACTGGTCAATGTGTGTTATGGACATTGGGGGCATTTTATATATACTGGTCAATGTGTGGACTGGACATTGGGGACATTTTATATATACTGGTCAAAGTGTGTAATTGACAATGGGGCATTTTATATATAATGGTCAATGTGTGTTATGGACATTGGGGGCATTTTATATATACTGGTCAATGTATGTAATGGACATTGATGGCATTTTATATATACTGGTCAGTGTGCACTGGACATTGGGGGCATTTTAAATATACTGGTCAGTGTGTGTACTGGACATTGGGGGCATTTTATATATACTGGTCAGTGTGGACTGGATATTGGGGGCATTTTATATATACTGGTCAGTGTGCGGACTGGAAATTGGGGGCATTTTATATATACTGGGCAATGTGTGGACTGGACATTGGGGACATTTTATATATACTGGTCAAAGTGTGTACTGGACATTGGGGGCATTTTATATATACTGGGCAATGTGTGGACTGGACATTGTGGACATTTTATATATACTGGTAAAAGTGTGTAATGGACATTGGGGCATTTTATATATACTGGGCAATGTGTGGACTGGACATTGGGGGCATTTTATATATATTGGTAAAAGTGTGTAATGGACATTGGGGCATTTTATATATACTGGGCAATGTGTGGACTTGGCATTGGGGACATTTTATATATACTGGTCAAAGTGTGTAATTGACATTGGGGCATTTTATATATACTGGTCAGTGTGGACTGGACATTGGGGGCATTTTATATATACTGGTCAATGTATGTAATGGACATTGGGGCATTTTATATACACTGGTTAGTGTGGACTGGACATTGGGGGCATTTTAAATATACTGGTCAGGTGGACTGGACATTGGGGGCATTTTATATATACTGGTCAATGTGTGTAATGGACATTGGGGCATTTTATATATACTGGTCAGTGTGGACTGGACATTGGGGGAATTTTATATATACTGGTCAGTGTGTGGACTGGAAATTGGGGAATTTTTATATATACTGGGCAATGTGTGTAATGGACATTGATGGCATTTTATATATACTGGTCAGTGTGTGTACTGGACATTGGGGGCATTTTATATATACTGGTCAGCGTGGACTGGACATTGGGGGCATTTTATATATACTGGTCAGTGTGTGGACTGGAAATTGGGGGCATTTTATATATACTGGGCGATGTGTGACTGGACATTGGGGACATTTTATATATACTGGTAAAGTGTGTAATGGACATTGGGCTTTTATATATACTGGTCAGTGTGGACTGGACATTGGGGGCATTTTATATATATACTCGTCAATGTATGTAATGGACTTTGGGCCATTTTATATATACTGGTCAGTGTGGACTGAACATTGGGGGCATTTTAAATATACTGGTCAGTGTGTGTACTGGACATCGGGGCATTTATATATACTGGTCAGTGTGGACTGGACATTGGGGCATTTTATATATACTGGTCACTGTGTGGACTGGAAATTAGGGGAAATTTTATATATACTGGGCAATGTGTGGACTGGACATTGGGGACATTTTATATATACTGGGCAATGTGTGGACTGGACATTGGGGACATTTTATATATACTGGGCAATGTGTGTAATGGACATTGGGGGCATTTTATATATACTGGTCAATGTGTGTAATTGACATTGGGGCATTTTATATATACTGGTCAGTGTGGACTGGACATTGGGGGCATTTTATATATACTGGGCAATGTGTGGACTGGACATTGGGGGCATTTTATATATACTGGGCAATGTGTGGACTGGACATTGTCGACATTTTAATATTACTGGAAAGTGTGTAAGGACATTGGGGCATTTTATATATATACTGGCAATGTGTGGACTTGGCATTGGGGACATTTTATATATACTGGTCAATGTGTGTAATGGACATTGGGGCATTTTAATATATACTGGTCAAGGTGTGTAATGACATTGGGGGCATTTTACATATACTGGTCAATTGTGTGTAAGGGACATTGGGGGCATTTTATATTTACAGACAGTGTGTGCTGTTGGAAATTACATTTTGTATATACAGGTTAGAGCAATATAAGTGTTATTGTATATGTGTGTGCAAAATGTGTGTCTAACATATGTTCTGGTTTTGTGTAACGTGTCTGAGTTAGTGCGTGTGTAGGGCTACCCCAGAAATGTACCCAATATGGAACCCAGCAGGGCCCGCCAGAAGCCCCAAACTCTTCTGCAATCAGCTGTTTTTATACAGCTGATCACGCATATGAATGAAACATTCAAACAAAAAGCTGAGGACACACTGCAACGCGAGTCTTGTGCATTGTGCATTTGCACATGCGATTTTGCCTTTTTCCGTATTGAAAAAATATGCGTTAACGCACAAAGATGGTGAACGCATGTGTTACCAAAAGGAAATGTATGCACAATCGCATGCGCAGTGGAAATCGTGGAAATTCCAGTGATTTCCATTTTATCCAAATCGCCTGCGCAAAACGCACACACAACATGAAAAAGACGCGCATTTTGTGGAAAGCGTCTGCTTTATTTCCAACCTTGTGGTTGGGGAAAATCTGCCACCAGAGAGAGACAACTGGTAATAAATCCCATTTTACTTAGAGAAAGACAATCTATCTAGATCCACCTGGAACGATTACACTTCATCTGTAGCTTTAAATGCAATTCTCTCCCTTTCCATTTCACTCTTTACATCAGTGTTAAGCCACGTGGGTGTGGACTTATTTTTTTACATTTATTTCCTAAGACCCCCACTAAAACACACCAAATCGCATACGCATTGTGAACGTTTCTGCACGTTGTCGCGTTTGTTCCGTGTTTGCGCATGCAATTTTGTAATTTAAACTTATAAAAAACGCATGCGTTTGAGTAAAAAAATGATGCAAGCAAAACGAAACGGATGTGCAAACGCATGCACATTGGAAATTGCGAGAATTTTTGCGTTCCCGCTATTTCCATTCTCACCAAAATTGCATGCGCGCAATCACGCTAAACGTGGATACAAACATGCTAAAAATGCGCTAGTGTGGCCTAGCCCTAAGAGTAAAAATTGAGAAATGGTTTAAAACCCCTATCATTCGTACATTCTCTATAGTCTCTGTACCTGAGAATATATCACCCGGTTTATATGTAAAGTGATATTTCTATCCAGAGATAATTTGCTTTGCTGAAATTAAAAGTTTTTGTTAACATTTTATAAAGAAAACAAAACAAACATACTTGCGTCCCGTTAGTGCATGAGAATCCTAGTCAGTTCATGTCAATGTGGGTGGCCACAATGCATGCACTGTGATCCATTTTCGGATACACAACAAATGGTGGATCACATGTGATCCTAAAACAGATCCATCTGATTGCAGCACTAACGGACGAAACACACGTTTTGGGTTAGCAATGAATATATCACAACACATGGTTAAAATAATCTTGGTTACGGTTACACTTTCATAGTGTTCTCATAAAATATTTATTGCTGCCCTGATGTGAAGTGGTTTAAAACACCTTTAAAAAAAAAAAAAAAAAAAAAAGCTATTTTGTAACACTTAAGGGCAACTGTGGTCTCAAAACAAGTGAAGGTTTCCTTTACAATGAGCCAACATCACACTCGCTGGCTGGAGCCTGTGAGAAATTACATTGGGGTGAATGTTCAAACTTCCTGCTTCCAGTAGGCTGACCTCGCCCCGACGTGTGCCCCGAGGGAGAAGCATGCTCAGTTAAGACTTAATGCTGGGGAAATCAGGTTTTTACCTGGGGAAGAAATTGACAGTTAGAGAGGAAGCCTATTAATGCAGGCAAAGGCTGGTCACATGATTATAGCTGGTCACATGGCTGAAAACAGGAAGTGTTGAACCAGGAAGTTACATTGATGAACCTTTCCAATTTTATCAAGAGATGTGATTTAGTTTTATTTTAAGGTAGCGGTGGGGCTTTTATATAATTCTTACTGGTTTGGAAGAATTTGAGACCACAGTTATCCTTTAAGTTAACTCTGTCCAGTAGGGATACTGTGGGTGTAGTTATTGTAGGAGTCTTTTAGCCAGCCTTTTGTTTCCATGAACATTTGCTAATATTTTCTGAATCCATCATGATATCTGTATCTATAAACTTTTCCCTAAATTAATGGTTATTAGTCAGAAACATTGTCAAACATCACAAGGTCAGTATCTCCTCTAAAAACATACACCTAATCATCAGTTTCTATCTCAAAACACTATAAAAGTATTGTAGTAATACATAGATTGTACCAACAGGTCAATGCAGCTTGTCTACAGCTGCAATATTTAAAGTCTCTGCGGGGGCAGCAGCACAAACACATTACAGATGGAACTTAGAGAAAATACATATACTTACTGTTTCCCGGTATCGGTGAAACAAAGCTGATGTTGGACCATTCAAATTTCATCTTCTCCAGGGCTTTCTCTAGGGAATATTCCTTCTAGCGAAGCTCCATCTGCTCCAATCTGTATTACAGAAATGATTCAGCATTATGTGACTATCTGCTAACTTTATCTCCTATAGGAAAGATGCCTCTGCCTGTTATAACAACACTAAAATTGCTTTTTAATGTGTTCTCTTTACTCATGACCCTTGGATAATTGAGGGTCTGCAGGTACATATGTCATCACTGATAGCTAGCTACGAAGGAAGGAAATCATGCTGATACCTTGTTTCTAGAATTAGAAAAATAGAGCTAAAGATAAGACTAAAAAACACAGTTAAAGATCTAATTAATGAATTACTGCTCATAAATATCAGTGGCGGAGATTCCTCTACCCAATTCTCTCTCATATCAGTGCTAGATACAACACATTTGCTGAATATGGCAGGGTGTGAAGGCCGAAATCAGGAACTTCAGTAGATCCCGAAACTTAAGTCATCCAGCATTATGCTTCTAACATAAATATCAACCAGCCTTTCAACTTGTAGATTTTGTATTTGTGTCTTAAAGGGAAAGAGACAATGGGTTGCTAGATTATTTGGTCTAGTAGGGACACACTTAATAAATGTAATTAGAAGGGCTGCACCGATTGTAAAGTGAATCCAATTAAACAAAATTAAGTCTTATTCAGCCAAGCTGCATGTGTGTTAATAGGCAGCTCCCCCCCTGCCAAATGTTGCTTCCATTGCAGGATGAGGGAGAGGACATGTTGTTGGCATGACAGGGACGTGGTGTTGAGTAAAGTTCAGTGAGTGGCGTGGCGTGCAGGGGCAGAGTTAGAGACATTCTGGGGGCATGACGGCCATGTAAGGGGCATTTCAGGGACGTGGTGGCCAGGTAAGGGGAGTTCCAAGGGCATAGGTTGACGGTTCTTCGAGTGGTTGCGGGAGTTTGGAGTGGTTTGTGGGAGGCCACCCAGAATCTGGGAGACTCCTGTGACTGCCGGGAGGGGTGAGATACCTAAATACCAAGGCTTTAAATTGATAAATAGCAGGGGGTATTAATAAGTTTAAAAAATAAGGTATTGCAGTCAATGCTTGAAAATGGTCTAACCCCACCCCCCTTCTCAGACTTATCACCATTTTAGAAAATGCTCCAATTCTGGTGAAAATGGAGCAAGAAGTTAATGTTTTATAATAAATATAGATAGATTAAAATAAATAGTGTATGCCCCCGAATTAAAGCTGGCCATACACAATCGAATTTCAATGTTATTAACAGCTTCCATATTGAGAAATACACATACACCATAGGTTACCCTATTACCTGCAAACAAAATGATCCTCCATGTGATTACCCATACTGCAGTAGGATTGTCACCAGCAGCACATGCAGCATGGCTGAATTAGAATTAAAGGATAACTAAACTTATTTTTTTACTCCTAATGTTCAAGCCTTTCTCCACAGAACACTAATATACTGTAAGATTCATGTACATTTTGTAACTAGAAGGTTTTCATGTTGTTGGAAGCCCACATCACACATGGTTTCGAACTTCCTTGCATTAGCTCTGGTAAACACCAGACTAGAAACTCCTAGCCAATAAGTTTACAAGTTTCATTCCCTAAACTATAAACTGCAAATATTACTTTGTTTTTTTGCAGGAAAAGAAAAGGAATGTGTGGGGGAAATGTGTTTTCATAAAATATTCACACTATTAAATCTCTGTTCTTTGTCTGAGAGGCAGAATCTGCTGTAACATTTTATGTGACTAATGGAGGTGAGTCCTTGTGCAGTGATATGATTAGCTAACAAGTGGGAGCTACATCTTTTATTCAATTAGATCAACTGGACTTGAAGTTTAGTTCTTTCGCTAGTCATCCAACTGGCTTTCTCAATTCAGAATGACTTGTACAAGAATCTGTGGCAATTATGTACCCTGGAAAATCCCAATTAGCATACCACAGCCAGGTGTCAAAGGTGGAAGTCACCTTTGAAGATTGTAATGTTAACATATTGGCAATGGAACATGACTGGTTCAAGAGAGGTGTCAAGGAGGCCATTTATGTGAAAATAAAGAAACCAAGCCTAAATAGAGGTGGGGGGTTCGACAACAACTGTCTGCCATGTACAATGCTGTTTTGACACCTTACCCTGGGCGTTCCTCTTAGCCACTATGCAATCACGCCCTTAACACCTGGCTGTGGTATGCTAATTGGGATTTTCCAGGGTACATAATTCACAGATTCTGTACAAGTCATTCTGAATTGAGAGAAAGCCAGTCGGATGGCTAGCGAAACGTCTTCAAGAACTAAACTTCAAGTCCAGTTGATCTAATTGAATACAACAGATATTTTCAGAACAAATTTTCCCCTTGTCTAGATTGGACCTTAAGACCACCAGCACTAATCAGTCCAGCTATAGATACTGTATGTGGAAGGGCAGTGTTTTGTGTCAATAATATAAATTCCCACTGGGTGGTACAATAAGAAAAGTGCATAAAATGGAAACATAACATTTCCCAGAGGCCTCTTACACTCTTAGCATTTGTAGTAGAGAATTGTACCGTGTTAGCCATAGATGAAAGTGAAGACATCTTGGATATAAAGTAATACCTTTTATTATCTAACTAAAATGATTGAAAATGCAAGCTTTCAAAGCACTAGGCTTCTTCCTCAGGCATGATACAATACTGAATCTTATAAAGCACTCTATTTATACATACTAGAACAAAGACTTTCTAACATTACATAGATGTTATCTTTGCACCCATGCCTGATTGGCAAGGGCTGTCATAATAACAGTAAATACACATTCAATGATCACAGGCAGTAATAAAAGAATCAGCAGGGGTTAAATAAACAATTAGATACACTTCACCTCTAGTGTCCATGGAGGGTCTGGTATAAATGAGATATTTATGGGTTTGGGTGGTTTAGAGGAATTATGTGTGTCACTATGTTTCTAATCTTAATGTCATGTAGAGTTAATCAGACTAAATTCCTATAAACCACCCAAACCCATAAATATCTCATTTATACCAGACCCTCCATGGACACTAGAGGTGAAGTGTATCTAATTGTTTATTTAACCCCTGCTAATTCTTTTATTACTGCCTGTGATCATTGAATGTGTATTTACTGTTTTATTTACGACAGCCATTGCCAATCAGGCATGGGTGCAAAAGATAACATCTATGTAATGTTAGAAAGTCTTTGTTCTAGTATGTATAAAATACAGTGCTTTATAAGATTCAGTATGGTATCATGCCTGAGGAAGAAGCCTAGTGCTTCGAAAGCTTGCATTTTCAATCATTTTAGTTAGCCAATAAAAGGTATTACTTTATATCCAAGATGTCTTCATTCTTAGCATTTGGCATAATCATACATACCACTGACTCTAGCTTTATTTTTCTAATAATACCAAACCAGACCATGACCCTCAATAAGTTTGGGGGCCAATAATGCAACCATACCAATCGTACAATATTGGTATCATATAATCGTTATTCACCTTATAAAAAGGGGCTGGCTTCTACACACAATAATCCTGGTGTACGATATAGGGATATATCGATATTGTACGATTAGTAGTCTGTGTATGGCTAACCTAACAAACACACACATACACATTTCCCCCTAGCTGACCCTTAAAATAATTTCGGACCAATATATTATATAAGGATGGTGCTTCCAAAGTCGTTGCCTTTTAAAAGTGGTGGCATTTAAGCAAAATCAATGTTAAACTTTACCTTTCTATTTTACCTTTTTACTGTTTGCATTGATAATTGAAAACAAAAAAAAGTATGAAATGAATCTATACCTCATACAGTACCAGACTCAGAAGAGTCTTATTATTGTGAACATTCATATTCTGAGGCTGTCCTTGGTACTCCACATTTTTTTTTATTTTCTGACAACTCTCCCCCAAACTATTGACTGATATCTTGCTACACACCGTTAGTTATTGTGTTTCTGTCCATAATTAGCTACCAAAACATTTCTTACTTTCTACTTGGACTCTGAGGGTGAGGAGAAAATTAGTCCCTTACCAGTACAGCTCATGATTTATAAAACAAGTAAGAAAACAGTTGATTTGCGATCTTTACCAACATGCAGCTTAACAAGTAATTGTGGATTCTCTCATCTGGCTGCAGGACTAGTGTGGGCTGGGGACTGGACTTGCTATTTAATGATCCAGATCTGTAAAGGTGAAATGGAATGCCCCCAGAGCCCTGCATATAAGCAGAGTAGATAGTTTATTATGGCGAGGTATGTAATTGGAGGAGCCTATTGCATAATGTATTAATTCATACTGTTCAGCTGGCATAGAAATATGAAAATATATCTACAGAACTGCAGAAAAAATAAAAACGGAAAAAGTCTTCACACAAGCATTTTCTGAGCATTTATTTAATTCATTTGAAGCCTTTAGTTTGTTTATAGGGAATTAAAGGAAATTCTACCTTCAAACTCACATACTGTATAAAATCCTTATGGTTTAGAAGAATAAAATGTAATATTAAATTAAGTTCATGTAAGTCCATATGTAACGATAAATCTATTGTTATAATTTTATCCTTCTCTTCTTCCAAGTTCCTCTGCTTCTGGGGCACCTCCCTGCGAGGTTCAGTAGTGATAAATATACGCTTTTGAAATTAACCTCAATTGGAACTGTCAGTTTCAAAAATTCCTGGATCTGATGAGAATTTTTGAAACTCGCAAGTAATAATCAGAAAATCGAAAATCAAATATTAATCAATCAAAAATTAAATGTTAGGTTGAAAATGGAAAATTAAAAATAAGATCAAAAAATCAATTGTGTTTAAAATCGGAAATTGCATTTGAATATTAAAATTCAAATATTATGATTAAATTGGGTTCAAAACTGATTTTTGGAAATTCAATAGGTTCCAAAGAGCCGATAGTTTTATTTTTCTTTAGTTGCCAGTAAAGATAATGAGGTGGGGTAAGGGGAAGGCAAAATGGCTTAATCCGTGGCCAATAGGCTACTTGCCATACAGTGCAGTAGTTGGTCTGACACTAGGTTCCCAGTAAGTTGGAATAAGTCCGCTTGCATACCAAAAGATTATCTCCATCTCATATTGCTGATGAGTAATGTATGATTTTGAGAGCAGAGAATATTTGTTCCTCTGGTTTTAAAGGTTTGGAATTTAATTGAGAAACAATCATGATTAGAAATAAATAAAAATTAAATAAGCAAATCATTAATCATTTAGCCTAACAGGCAATCTGTTGACCATGGAAGTGGGGGAGCACTATAATGTGCAGTATCTTGACAATAAACAACAATGTCAACAATGTTTAAACACTTCTTTTCCCCCACGATCGAGCAATTGTTGGGTTTTTCGCATGCTAAATTTGAGGGTTATGGGCAAATCGAGGGTTACCAAATGATACATTTGAGGTTTATCGAAAATAAAACATTTTATTTGAGGGTTACCAAAAATCGAACATTTCATTCGAGGGTTACCAAATTCCAATACTGCATTCGAGGGTTATCAAAATCGAACATTACATTCGAGTGTTACTGAAATTGACCGATACATTCAAGGGTTACCAACGAACGATACAATAACGAGTTACCGAAATTGAAGGCTACATTCCAGGGTTACCAAAATCGACTGATACATTTGAGGGTTACCGAAAAATACATTTGAGGGTTACCGAATCTAAGGCTACATCCAGGGTTACCAAAATCAACTGCTACACTTGAGGGTTCCGAATAATACATTGGAGGGTTACCAAACTCGAACAATACATTTGATGGTGACAGAAATCGAAGGCTACATTTGAGGGTAACCGAATTCGAACGTTTGGATTTGAGAACTTGATAATTATTAATTTTTTTCCATAATTATCGAAAATAGTTCACAAGTTCAGAAAACCCGAACTAGTTCGAATCAGAACTAGTTCGGATAGTTTGAATTCGTCCAAACTCATGTATGCCGGGCGGGAGGGGGCATAATGAGAGGGTGTGGTGAAGGGGCATGCCAGGGGTGAGAGGAGGAATGTCCATCACAGAGAATGAGAGTGGGTGGGGTGAAGGTGGGGTTAGGGTGTTCTGGGCAGAGTTAGTGGTGTTCCAGGGTGGGGAGTGGGCTGTCTGGTGGCAGAGCTTCAAGGTTCTTGTGGTGAGTTTGGGGTGGCCTTGCGGAAGTGGGGAGACCACCCCAGAACCAGGAGACTCCTGGACTAACTGGAGGTGGGACCCCTGTGTTTTTGCAAACTTCTTAGGCTTTTACAGTAGTTTACTAAAATATAGGTTGTAGACTGTTACGTTGTCTTTTTTATTTCTTTAATGGTAGGCATATTTAAGTTCGTGTGGACTGCTCCACTCTGCCCTGATTATATTTGTTCTATTAGAACACAGGTGCTACACCAACAGAAATGTTTATTGTCAACGGGATCAGACTGACCAACCAGAATACAGGGGGTCCACCGACCATTCACTCATCAAAATAGAGAATTTTTTTTTTTTTATTTTGGTACAGAGAGAAATGGCCTAACAAAAAAAAAAGAAATAAACCTAGAGTCACAAAAAGTAAGAAAGGTGGGCCCAATACCCTAGTCTGACTGACACTTGAGTAACATGAAACTTAACACCACAATGTGGGTGTGTCCATGAAGTTTGGGGGGCATATCCATGATGTGGGGGCATGGCCATGACATTCAGGCTGAGTTGTTTGTGACTCCGCCCCATCCCAATTTGCAGAGTTTAGAAGTTGGGAGGTATTCTACTGGTATAGAGATCATAAATAATAAAACAGACAGCTGCTAATTTGAAACCTAGGCAAACTAACAGAACAGGAAACAGTTGTAACTGGGAAAGAGAAAACTGCTATTTACAAAAGGCAACATGCATAAAGAACATGCATAAAGAACATGCTGATTACAAAACTGATCAGCATTCTAGTCTCAATACAAACTGTAGTCTCAATACAAACTGATTACCACATAAGCCGTACTAAAACTACCAGCATTCGCCAACAACATATGGAGGGCGTAGGTTGGACATCCCTGCTCAAATAGAGAGGACGAAAAGTAAATATGTCTCTGATTGAGATGGGCAAACTTGGCAAAAATCTGGTCCCATTTTGGATTTTTGAACTTTTTGAAGTTTAAAAATTCGAAAGTTCCGAATCGGACCCATTAAAGTCGTGGGGACAAATAGTTAAGAAGTTCAAAAGAAAATAAGGTTATAATAGCAATGGTAATTTAATGTACATGGCTCTGGGGAACACTTCAGAAAATTCAGAACTTGAAATAAAGCAACTTCCTTAAAGGGTAACTGTGGTGTTTGAATTCTTCCAAACTATATAATTATTATAAAAAGCCTTCCACCGTACCTTCAAAATAAAACCTAAATCACATCTCTATATAAAATTTGTGAGAAGTTATTGCTGGAAAGGTTCAGCAATATTACTTACTGCCATTGAAACTTCCGTTTTCAGCCATGTAAAATACCGTTGCCATATTTTTTTTTTACCATGCCCCTCCAGAGCCTAGCTTGTGCCTTGGAAGTTGCTGACATCTTGTTACTGGTTTGCTGAATGTTAAGCTCGCCCCTCTGAGATTTCCTCTGCTTTCTCCTGCTTGAGCCTCAAACAGCAATGCTTGTTAGTTCTGTGCACGGAACTCACAGCATTACTGTTTGAGGCTCAAGCAGGAGAGTGCACGGAACACACAGGCATTACTGTTTGAGGGTCAAGCAGGAGAAAGCAGAGGAAATCTCAGAGGGGCGGAGCTTAAACATTCAGCAAACCAGTAAAAGATGTCAGCAACTTTCAAGGCACAAACTAGGCTCTGGAGGGGCATAGGTAAAAAAAAAGGCAACTGTATTATTAAAGCTGCAGCTTCCAAATGAACATAACTTGATTTTACAGTGCACTTATCCTTTAATGGGTGGGAGGCTGACATGTGCATTCCTAAGGCTTCTCCTGCACAGTGGTGCCGGCAAGCACAGCCTCAACTCCCTCAGTGTGTGAGGGAGACAGGAAGTCCCTCCTTCTCTCTGCTGTGTGAAGTCCTGACAGAGAAGGTAAGGGAATCTACAGCCCTTCTCTTTCACTGTGTGAAAACAGCAGGGCCACAGCACCGCGAGTGGGCAGGGCCACACGGTCTGTAAGATAATGGGCCATGGGGGCCTGCAACTGGAGGGACCATGGGGTCCATAAGTGGGAGAGCCAGGGGGGCTGCAAAGGGGAGGAGGAGACCAGGACAGATTGACTGACAGTTTCAGAGCAGGAAGCAGGAAGTGCAGGGGACCTGTTGATGCTGCTGCCATATCACACAAAAATGTAAATATCTTCAAAACTATGTAAAATAAACATGGAAATAAATTGCAAAAAGGGGAGCAATTCTGTCAATTTAACTCAATTTACATAAAGTCATTTTTGGACCACAGTTCCCCTTTAAAGGGAAAGTTCAGTGGAAAAAATCTTAATTTTAAAATTCTTACAGGCTCATTTACCCAGGAGACACTGGACAGTTTATGGGGTTAAAATTCCCACTAAACGATTCATATCAGTTAAGACAACCTTAACTCCATCTTAGAGCCGGATATGTGGGTTTTGCAAAAGACACTCGCGCATTCGACGCTCATGATTTAATATGGCAAATTATTTTGCGATACTTTTATCGCTGGAATTTGCCAGCTAATAATCTCTAGTCTCTAATTAATAGGAATTTTGTCTGCTAAAAACGGAGAGAATAGTATATGGATGAACGTCTGCAAATGAAGTAGAGGTGGCCGAACTTCCGAAAATGTTCGAAAACGGACCCATTAAAGTCCCCACCTGGGTACTTTCCCTAACTCCTGCACTACTTACTGCAAATCTGCTGCGGTGATCGCTCCATTCCTCCGCTCTTCTCTGCTTCAGTGACAGTCGCAATTGCAGCCAATAGGAAGATATGTCTCTCCAATTGGCTGCCCCGCAACTGTCACTGACAGAGAAGGGAGGTGGAAACGTGCGGATCGCCGAAGCATATTTGCAGTAAGTAGTGTAGGAGTTAGGGAAGTACCCAGGTGAGGATTTTAGGTCCTCACCCTGGGTACTATGCTGGCAGTGGATCGGAAAAGGTGAGTATCATTTTCCTTGTAATGTAAATGGCTCTGGGAAATGGTCTGGGGAACAAGTTTGAATAACCAGAACTTTCAAAAAAACGATTTTTTCCACTGTCACACGTGGTACATTCAAGCTCATTCGATAATTATCCCATAAACGATTCAAACATTAGATAATTATCCCATAAACAATTCAAACATTGATAATATTTCATAAACGATTCGAACATTCAATAATTAGCCCATAAATGATTCGAACATTCGATAATTATCCCATAAAAAATTCGAACATTTGATAATTATCCCATAACAAATTCGAAAATTTGATAATTATCCCATAAACAATTCGAACATTTATAATTATCCCATAAACAATTCGAACATATCGATATTATACCCATAAACATTTAAACATTTGATAATTATCCCATAAACTATTCGAACATCGATAATTATCCCATAAAATATTCAAACATTATAATTATCCCATAAAACGATTTGAACATTTGATCGATTTTCTAATTAGATAATTATCAAAATTTGAAAGTCCAAGAAATTCGGGTCTGAGATAGTTCGAAAAGTCGGAGTCCGTTCGAACTTGATAAGTTGGCTTGAACTACGGGTTCGAGTTCTAGTCCATCATCTTAAGTGAAGTAGGTGATTTGATAAAAATCATTGAAATATTAGTCCATGGTCTATAAGTCTTTTTTCTGGTAAACTACTAACACTTTTGCATAGCACTGTACAAAGTCACATTTCATTATTACTATGCATTTACATTCAGTCAATATCATTTGCCCAGAGAAAAAAATTTTAGGCAGAAAGTTATTATTTACATCTCTTCTATAGTCATGATGAGAACGTCTCCAGAGAATACAGAAGGCAAAAAAAGAGAGAAAGAAGAAAAAACAGATGGAACAGATATAAAATATCATATTTAATAAAGACTGGCTAAGCTGATAGTGGCAGACCCAGACAATCACTGGGGGAGTTCCCACCCTCAGCATAGCTAAAGAAAAGTTTTTTCTTTTTAAATTCTGCTTAATAAAATATTGCTGCAAAAATGTCTCATGTTATCAGGTTTTACAAATGAGATAAGAAGTCAAATCCTTTTCTGTGCATAATTATAACGTACATCTTCTCTGTAAATGCCTTTGTGTATCTTAGTAAGGGGTGGATACACAGTCTTTTTCTCATTGTATATCAATTTTTATTAATGGGACAGGCAGTATACTGTACAGGAACCCCCCCACCTCAAATAGGTTCCTATATGATTGAAAGTCCGTACAGTATAGGTTGGGCCTAGGCACTCCTTCAGGCAATTTGCCACTGTAGTTAGATGCTGCTTCTGTCAATCCTCTTACCTTAAGGATTCAAAGCTAAGTACAAGCAAACAAAGTGATGGAAGCGCACACACATACAAAGTTTCGAGGAACACTATCAGGGAGATCCATAAAAGTTCTTATTGTTAAAAATGGTGCTAATTTGCCCCAACCAATCAGATGTTCAAATGTTAAATAAGATCTGACTGTTGGGGCAAAATTAACACCATTTTAACTTTAAGAACTTTTATTGGAATTCCTGTATGTCTCCTTCATCACCTGATAAAGGAGACATAGTGTTCTCTGAAACGTTGTTTTTGTGATTAATAAACAGAATTTTCTGTGGAATAGTGTGCGCTTCCATCACCTTTGTTGCTTGTCTATGTGATTGAGAGCATGATTCTTTACATCTACTGAAGAGTAACACCATGTCCTGAGCAGGATTTTCACTCTGCCTCATGAGAAAGGTGGCACTTACTGTATGATGCTCAGTTGTGTGGACATACTATGCAGGATCAACTTCCAGTATACATTGATTGCAGTGGTGCTAAAGGTAAACATTAGCTACAGTAGGTGCAAATGTTCGTTTACTAAACCAATGAAAATAAGCCTTACCTTTCAGCATATTTTGACAGTCCATGCTCCAACATCTTAATAGAGATGTATCTGGTTCTGGTGTGTAATATCGTACCAACAATATCACTGATCTAATGGAAAAATAAATTAAGCTTGTGTTCAATAAAGTTTCATTTCATTAAAGGGCATGTCCACCCCCAAAACTAAAATTTAGTTCACTACTGGCCCCACTGTGTAGTTTAAAAAAATCCTTACCTTACATCTCTGCTCCTTATAGTTCTCTACAATGCTTGTCCGAATCCAGAAAACTGAAGAGTAAGAGGTGTCTTCCTGTGGCGAAAGGTTTCTACCTCCTCCTTGTCCTCTGAGAGGACAGTGACATGTCAGGGGAGCCCCCCCACCCTTCTGATCCCCCATGACGCCCCTCACCTAGCATAAAAAGTTTTTAATATAATGTAGGGCATCCCTGCCCACCCCTACCACTGTTAGATTGCTAAAAAAAAAGAATCATAACTCTACTACAGCCTTCACTCCTGCGGTGCCTGCAATACAGGCAGCCCCATATGTGATTGGCTGCCTCTTAGCCAATCGCGGCTGCCAGCTTGGGCCCTGTTGCAAGGTTGAGTGTAAGTAGATTTCTGGTTCTTTTTAGAAATCTAATATTTCGGTCAGGGGTGCCCTACATTATATAAAAAAACTATTTAGAGGGTGCAGATACCTTTTAATACTATTTATAAGTCCATAATATTACTGATTATCATGACAGAGAACCTTTCTTTCTGTTGTGCTCATATAAACAAGTGATGAAAAAGGTAATCCCTACTGTGTAGATACAAATTTGCAGAAAAATTCAGTTTCTAATAATTGTAAATGCAGGTGAAGGTGACACTACGATGTAATCACAGATAAGCACACTGTTTTATGATAATAGGTCCTTTTTTACTTTACCTCTACGAAGAGGTTTTCATCAGCTCCTTGTGTTGTTAATTGGGGTTAATGTTGTTTTTAGGGAGAAGATTTCAATAACATAAAAAAAACAGAAGGACATAACAGTAATTAAGAATTCCCAGAATGGCAAAATCAGTGCTTAATTTTTAATTGTTAAAGGATATGTACACTGGAGAATTAGTTTTTTTATTGCCCTTTTCTGGAAAGGGCAATTAATTTTGTTGATCGTCCCTATTTCTTTAGATAACCAATCTGAACCATCTTACAGTTCAGCTGTCAAGATTTTTAGCTCTTTTTAAAGGGCATGCCCACCCCACAAACTATAATTTACCCATATGCCCCTGTGTAGTTTAAAAAAATCCTTACCTTACACCTCTGCACTTTATGGTTCTCCTGCAATGTCTAGTCCAAGTCCTGGAAAGCGAAGAGTAGTAGCTGTCTTCCTTTGTAAATGTCTTTGCTTCCTGTCTTGCTCCGGGAGGTAGTGTGACATGCAGGGGAGCCCTTTCTCCCCCTCCCCTCCCTCCACCATTCGAATCCCTCTCTGCCCCGCCTTTCCCCTTGTGTGAAATCTTTTTGCCATAAATGTCGCTCTCCCTGCCCACCCACAACCCCATGTTCTGTAATAAAGTTTCCTCAATCATACTACATCCCTACATCCTTATCCATGATAATTAACATATTAGCCAGATTCAGTCATTTGCAGACTGTGGGTCTTTATCTAATTAAGTAATTTTCCTGATAGGATCCTATTATAACCACTCAATTTACAAGTGCTCTATTGTAATATAGATACTGTAGTATCATTCAACATGATTTAATAGAAAGAAAAATCAGCTTTAGCACCTGTTCCCAATGGGCGTTCTTTATTCCACGGTTGCAGATTACGGAGATAACAGGAAGATGCCTTTGAATTTATACATTTTGATCTTTGTGTTTTCTGCAACCTCGCTTGGGTCCAGGCATATCAGCAAAAGATTTAGAAACCTTGAACATATTCCTCCACATGTTCCCAATGTCTTCAGTAATGTTTCTGCATTTAAAGCCTGGAAGGGCCCTAAAAGGGATGATAAGAAAGGCATTTCAGATTCTTATCTTTTTCTTTGGTCATTTAGGATTCGTAAATAACTCTTTAATAAAGTGTGTAAAGACATTCCCCACTATGTAATAACGCAATTACATTCAGTTTGTGCCACACACCACAAGCTAGGTTGGTTTTCAGTCTACATACTGCAAAGGCAGTCTAAACGATTACACTGATCAAGTACTGTATTTGCAGTTTCAACTTCAGCACAGTTAGGCCTGGTAACATGGTACAATGTGTAACCTGTCTTAGACGCGACAGACAACTGGCCAATAAACTGATTTAAGTCTTTATGAAAAAGTGTGCTTCTCGACATTTGGTAAATTTGGCAATGTATTCACTTTTACTTGTGCAACTTTCAAGGGTTCATAACCATATTTTCGAGGGTTACCGTGTACTAGGTTATTTTTGGTAACTCTCGAAATAATACAAGCAGAAACTCGAAAGTAGTAAGCAGGGTTTGAGGGTTACCAAAATAACCTTGTAAAATTCAGTACCCGAAATACTTTTCCGAAATCCGAATACATTCGGTTCCGACGGAACATTCAGATTTGGAACCAAGCATTTCTGCGTTGGATCAGGTCCCATCTCTATTCATGGGTAGAAAATGTATACAAGATCTTTTTCTCAAAACATACAGGGAGATTCAATAAAAGTTCTTATGGTTTAAAATGGTGCTAATTTTGCCCAACCAACAACAGAACTTTAGTAAAATTTGAAAGTTAACATCTAATGGTTGGGGCAAAATTAGCACCATTTTAAACGATAAAACTTTTATTGAATTACCTTGATAGTGTTTTATGGCATATCTGTGGTAGAAAAAAAGGTACCTTACACATTACTTATAATTAGGGGAAAAAAACAGATCACAGGATTTCCCCTGTATGGGGGTAAATTAATCCTCCACGATGCAGATATACATACCACCACTGACACCATGGAGGATCAGCATTCGATGGGAGGTCTATATGAGGTCAGTAATGAGTGTGGTGCTGTTGTTGCATATTGAAACAGTCACAGAGTATTACAGCTAAAGAATTATCAAAAAAAATCTAAAAGCCAATAACGATTAATAAATAATTTGCAGAGACAATGACTCTAGCAGTCTAAGCTCTGAATGAATTAACGGGTTACAATTGCTGAGCAAGAGATAAAAAAGGTCTATTTTTTTTTTTTATCCTTAGGGTTTATTATTTAGAACATTATCACTCACACACCAGAAAGAAAAAGTTAATGTCAGCAGGGAAAGGATGTGGATGCAGCTTTGCTAATCTACAGGAATGTTTAAAGGAGAACTCAAGTCCCAAGACAACATTGTCCCAATAGAGAGAGCACATTCACAATGAACAACAAGCTGTGTCTCTCTGTCTCCCCTTTGCTGTGGATGCTGGGTGATTTATGAAAATAACCGTCGCTGTGTACTAAGGTGCGCTCCCAATATATTCACCTTTTTCTGTCTGGAACACCATCTAAGTGTCCGCCGGACACTTCACAGGAAACTGCAGTTCTGCTTCCTGGAAGCTGACAGCCAATCATGTTACACAAGCTCAGTATTTCCCTCCTCTGACACAGAACACAGATACAGTGCAGTTTTTGTGTAAAACACATTATAGTAATGCTCTGTCCCTAACAATTATAAATTCTTATGCTTTACATACAAAAAAGAAAAGTAATCTTTTGCAGTGTATGTCTTTGCTAGCATGGATGAAAGAAAACAGCAACATTTAACATTTCAGCAAAAAATAAAGTAAGTCTTGGGGAATCGAACCGCAACCTTCTATTCTGTGTCTTTCTAAAAAGAAAGCTTTTCTACCACTAGGCCACATGGGCTAATAAGTAATGGAAGCTAGTCATGTAGAGTCTTTTCTTTTGCTAGGACACATAATACAAAACAAAAAAGGGAACATGGGGGAGGACTCGAACCTCTGTGTCCCAAAGGATTAGTCTGATTTTTTCCTAACCCAGCACTTTAGCAGAGGCATGCGCCACAGGTGAACATCTGCATCATAGAAGTAAATGTCAGTAAAATCAGTACACTGTTTGTATTGCTAGGTGAGACTGTCAGCAACATCTCACACTGGTTGGTAAATAAATAACAGAGCTGCATATAATATAAGATGTGTAGCATGATGTAGAAACTTCATATTTTCTAGAAACATGGAAACAAAACAAACAAAAAAAGCATCTAAACTCAGGCAGTAGACTATGTATATCTTTTCATAAGTAAGCTAGGGGATTTGAACTTGCAACTCTTGGTCTGATGTTTCTAAAACACACAGCATTTACATGGTACGCCACCAGCAATATGCGGCTGATTCGGGCAGGTAGCAATTAAGTGGCTTTATCTTTCGATCTAGAAAAAAAAAAGAGATGTCTAGAAATCTCGGCACATAGGCGGGATGAATGCGGTCTGGGGTGAGGGGGGCGTGGAGCTTTGAAGCCAACAGGGGCTAGAGTTGACTGGTTAACAACATGGAGCCTGCCTTGTTAAGCTAATCTATTCTCATATCTATCTAATACAAATAAACTAGAGAGAGAATCTTTCAACGTGTAGGTGTTCTGGGAAAAAACGTTCAGGTCATAGGATGCTGATAAAACTGAAGTTTAGGTTCTCCTTTGAAACCATCTGAAAGATGTGCAGGGTAAGAGAAGATTAAGATGGGCTTTCTGAAAGCTGTCAAGTTTTGGAAATATAGACTGCTGCATCAATAGGTCAAATCCTATATGGAGGCCAGAAAAAGAATGAATAAGGTCAAGGAAGCCTTCCTATTTCATGAGTGAACGCAAGAGTATGCTAAAAAAAAAACATCAGAAAGAATTAAGTCGAGGACCAAATGATTTTAGGTTTCCATGTGGAATTGCGCCATGGACGCTGCTTGCATATGCTTTGCCACATTAAAAAGCTTGACACCATTTTAGAATATGCATTTAAAAGATTTGAGAAGATTTATAGAAACAGGTCGACTGTTCTTATTCAGCATCAGATGCATAGGTTTGAATTAGCTGACTGCTTTATTTTAGTATAGTAGGATAGGCAAAGGCGCGAAACCTCATAAGAGTTGGGCCATTTTCGAACGTTCAAGAACTTTGCAGTAAAAGTTGCAAAGTTTGGGATGTTGGATCTTAAGTCTATGGAAGAGTCATGGCGTTCAAACAACTATGATTTATCAGGCTTAAACTAACATGGTAAGCTTACTGTAAATGGCAATGGGAAAGTGGATAGGAAAGTGCATGTCTACTATCAACGGGCAAGCTAACTTGTTTAAAAAGCATTTGCTTAAGGACATCGAGTGAGCACTGTTGATTGTCGGGTTTGTGCGCAAGATCACAATTCGGCGTTGACAGCCTGAATAGAGATTGACGCAGAACATACTTTCCGAGAAGCATAGCGCAAAATGAAGCCGGATAAATTCGAGGGTTCTAACGTGAAAACGAATGTACTTGGCTTCGAGGGTTATCAAAATCGAAAGCTACAAATTCATAGGGTTAGCGAACGCATAACATCTTAGGGTAGCGAAAATGATCTGTTTTTTTTACTTTTAAGGGTTATTCAAAATATGACTCATAGATCTTTGAGGGTTTCGCGAACTATACATTCTAGGGTTAGGCAAATCGGTCCGTAAATTCGATAATATCGAAAGACAGCTGTGAGCTCGCAAATACTCAACTAGTTCGAATCATAAACTTAGTTAGAATTAGTCAAGTTGCTGCCAAACTCAAAGTTGGCATCTGTCGAACATGCGGTCGATTTGTTTGTGTCGGGGCATGCTCTATTTTAGGTGGTGTTATTATGCAGTAAAGTCAGTCATTAAAGGGCATGTCGTCTAAAATCATATAAAACTTTGTGAGCACGTCAGATATTCTGTTCGGCAAGGCCTGCAGGCTGTATTTTACGTTTATTACATCCATATTGTAACCATAATATTTAATGAAAGTTCCTAATCCATTCTGCAAAGGTTATCTGCATGTCGTGCCCTCACTCATATGAGGGCAGGCACTCAGTCGATTGGTGCTTGGTGATGTCTTAGTTGTCATACCGGGCCAAGCCTGATGAATGATCGGAGGGAGGGTACAGCTTGAGCACTGGCGGTCAGCACCCCCAGGTCGCGTTCGGTGTGGGCCGTGTCCTGCAGAATGGAGGCATAAATTATACTTATATATCTCATGCGTATCTGTATCGCAAGTATATTTTAACCTTTTCGCGAGCTGGACCATCTATATTAAACACCATAATTTTCTCTTCAATTGTGTTTTTCTTGCTGCTCTGGTATGCCCACCGGCCTTCTTATCTTCTATCCTGTGACTCCCTATATTATATAAACTTCTAAATCATTGAAGGCTCAGACTGTACATGCAATTATATGTTTTGGCTTAGTCAGTCTTAGGTTATTGGCGTTGGTTGCTGAGTGAACTGACAAGCTTGTGCAAATTTGAGCGCTTGTCAATTATTTTTCGCTTATTAAATATCAATGATTGTCTTTGTTTTTACAAACGGAATAGCTGAGATTGGCATTACTGTAGAATCTTTTAACTGAGTACAATTAAATTGTTATTTACATATTCTGTATAATAATGAGGTTTAACTTTGCCATTCAATTCACTTTTCGCAAATGACATTTGACCTAAGCTGATGCGTCTGGTATAAAAAGGTTCGCGCTATATATAAAACTAATCTGCTAAGATACGCCAATACTATCCCAATAGTCATCATTTATCAAGGTGGCTTCATTATAATAATCACAAACGGTCTTAACGCATTCATCATTCCTCACGATTGCTACTGGATATTGTTAGCTGTTATCCATAGTTCTACAAGGGGCTCTATTTAGGCATTGCAGTCTGGCAGTCAAAGGAAATTGGGCTTTTCTCCTCAGCCAGTCTAACAGATTCTGCTCGTTCTGCTGCTTCGCAACTTATTGATAGTCTTAATCATCAAAAATAATAGATTTAATCGCAATAAACATATTATTATAGGCCATCTGTGAGATTTATTTTAATTTAACGCATATATTTACACATTGATTGATCTTCCATATCGCACGAATCTTGCACACAACATTTAACTCACAGTCATTAATACACTACTTAGTGGCTTACTCAATACGGATCTTCCTGAAAGCATTGCTAAGATTAATTTGGCATGTTATAATGTGTGCGGGCATGTTATAACTTAGCGCCGTCATCAGGTGTAATGGCGCGTGTATGTGTTATTCTAATAACTGGGGAGTTCTTGCATGGTAAAAGCCTTTTCTATCGATCTGTTTTGATGTATGGCCTCTTTTATGGTCTCGAAAAAATGCAAAAAGGCAATAGTCATTGAACACGAGCGAGTTAATTTTTTTCATAAGTAGCTTTTGTTATATTTTTATATAGTTCTTGTTGGGCATCCTTAGGCATTCTGATAAAAATACTAGCATTAAATGTGGAACAATTTATTGATAATGGTAATTATTATGTCATTATTTAAGTTGGAAAAAGTACTCTTTAAATTCGCATAGAATGATCATAATGTAATATTGGTCAGAGTTGTCAGTTTGTTATTACCAATGTATTAGTTGGACTTAAATACTAATGCTGGCAGATCAAAATGGTAGCTATATTTTTTGGCTTTATTTGCACCTTAGTGTACTGTATGGGTATATGTATATTTTAGATCCAGGGGACGTCACTGTGCATGTACTTGGCAATATTGTCGCATTACTATTTCTATAGGTTGTCACTATATTACATTCTCGCAATAGTCGATATAACAATACTGTATGATCAAACACACAATTATTTGGTGTAGTCTAAGCAGGTGTATTAAAGATTTCATAAGGATACTTTTGCAGGAGGTTACAGTAAATTTCGGGGGGCTAATGGCAAATGACCTATATTCTTGCATGACATAGCTCAATATTTGTACTTGATGGCACAGGGATTCTGTGGGGCCACTATATTTCTTCATAGAGTTAATCTTAATAAACCAATTTCATGTTGTATAAAAATCAGTCTCGCTTTCAATGTTGTATAAAATCATTCGCATCCTATAATTCTGGGTTATTATATTAGGTCTCTTGTGAGAATGCATGTAGGGCATAGAAATTTATGGCCTCAGATGTCGCAAAATATATAAAAGAATAGAGGAGCTTACACTACAATTTTCAGCTATTAGTGATTATTTTATTAACCAAACGAATGACAATATATCAAGTAACAAAATCGTTTGCAATTCAGCAATTCGACATTTCAGACAACACATCACAAGGGTATATTGTTAGCGCCACGTGGAATAGTAGAACAGTATATCCGCCGAAACGTATTTTGGCTATATAAATAAATCCTAATAGTAGACGCAATAGTGTGTCCTTATTCTTTTGTACTTAGCTGAATATTGGATTGTGGCAAGTAAGGCCTGTGGATTGTCAGTATCCTCATTGGTATGGGTCTAGAGCGGCTGTTGAGGATTTGGGGCACCTAAAGTAACCGTTTGACTTTAAAAAAAATACTTTAAATTAAATAAAAAGGACTGAATTGCAATCCAAGTGGCGCAAGGCAGAACCACTATGCAGCTCATATACCTAACTTTAAAAAATGCAGATTTTGCTCATTTAGAGGAGAATTGGAGGTGTGCTTGGTGTGATCCTTGCACGTGGTGCTTGAGTTTTGAGTGTTATCCCTCTTGATGCTTTGCCACAAAAGGCTTAGCACAGTTTTAATACAGTATAAAAAAGTAAAAGATCCTCTGTATCCACAACAAATATATTTGGGGGCAAAGTTTCAACCATCTCTAATAATTATACTAAATGAGGGGTGAACATCATTAAAAACTCCCCAACCCCAGTACATTTCATTAATTTATTGGTAAAATGCGTATTTATAAAATAAATCTGTAGCATTACCAATATTAAATTATAACAGTATATGTTGTCTAAATAGCTTTCTATTATGTTTTAATTTAGAAACAGTCTCAGGATTCTAGGGCTGTAAAACCAACTGTAGGACAAGATGTCAAGAGACCTCCAGGTACGTTATAGGAGGGTTCGATGTTATTCTGTGTAGCCCACTATGTAACATTACTATAATCATGTTACTGCTGCCATGAGAACAATGTGGATAGTTAGAATATAATTCTTTTTGCTTTTGCAGTCTATCGTATCTTAAAGCGCCCTCCACAACAGTCCAACGAAACATTCATCTGTGACAAGAGGTCCTCGATAAAGTGAAGAGCAAGCCAATTCATAACGGCGAGCTACAATCCCTTATCCCCGGTATAGTCAAGGATGCACAGGAGCAGCCTAAGAAAGTGATTAGTATCTGGAAAAATGAATAATGGTCATGGTCATATGATTGGTTGTGTAATTGTAAGTTCCAATCAATACTAAGGACTAACATTGTCTCCTTCCAAATCCAACATCTTATGGAATTCAGTGATTATTTTTTGATTTGGTTTCAAATGTGTCTTAATAAAATATATTGGTATTAGAATGTCAGATTATTAATAAATTCGATATAGTGTTAAGTGTCCACAACCCTTGATGCTTTGCCACAAAAGGCTTAGCACACGTTTTAATACGTATAGAAAAGTAAGATCCTCTGTATCCACAACAAATATATTGGGGGCAAAGTTTCAACCATCTCTAATAATTATACTAAATGAGGGGTGAACATCATTAAAAACTCCCCACCCCAGTACATTTCATTAATTTATTGGTAAAATGCGTATTTATAAAAAATCTGTAGCATACCAATATTAATTATAACGTATATGTTGTCTAAATCTTTTATTATGTTTAATTTAGAAACAGTCTCAGGATTCTAGGGCTTAGTAAACAACTGTAGACAGATGTCAAGAGACCTCCTACGTTATAGGAGTTCGATGTTGTACTTATCATTATTCTGTGTAGCCCACTAGTAACATACTATATTCATGTTACTGCTGCCATGAGACAATGTGGATAGTTAGAATTATTCTTTTTGCTTTTGCAGTCTATCGTACTTAAAGCGCCTCCACAACAGGATCTTGGTACAAGAGGTCCTACTAATTAACGAGCCATGTAATAACACGTAGTCCATTATCCCAGTTATATCACAGTGCAGCCTAAGAAATGATTATTATCTATAAAATTAAATGGATGGTCAGTCTGTTTTGTATTGTAAGTCTCCAATCATACACACTACATTGGATACTTCCAAATCCAATACATCTTATGGCAATTCATTGATTATTTTTTAGATTTGGTTTCAAATGTTCATTAATAAAATATATTGTAGTATAGAAATGCAATTTTTAAATTCTGATATAGTGTTAAAGTTCCACTAACCCTTGATGCTTTGCCACAAAAGGCTTAGCACAGTTTTATACAGTATAAAAAAGTAAAAGATCCTCTGTATCCACAACAATATATTTGGGGGCAAAGTTTCAACCATCTCTAATAATTATACTAAATGAGGGTGAACATCATTAAAAACTCCCCAACCCCAGTACATTTCATTAATTTATTGGTAAAATGCGTATTTATAAAATAAATCTGTAGCATTACCAATATTAAATAAACAGTATGTTTGTCTAAATAGCTTTCTATTATGTTTTAATTTAGAAACAGTCTCAGGATTCTAGCTGTAAAACCAACTGTAGGACAAGATTCGAGAACCTCCAGGTACGTTATAGAGGGTTCGTGTTATTCTGTGTAGCCCACTATGTAACATTACTATATCATGTTACTGCTGCCATGAGAACAAGTGGATAGTTAGAATATAATTCTTTTTGCTTTTGCAGTCTATCGTATCTTAAAGCGCCCTCCACAACAGAGTCTTGGTACAAGAGGTCCTACAATAAATTACGAGCCACGTAATAACTCCTGGCACCCCGCGATGCAGTTTCATGCAAGCAGAGGGCAGTGACAGAACGTCGAGAGGAGAGGCACAAGTAAGTATAGATCGGGGGAGTTTTAGAGAAATTATACGGCGTTGGGGGTGGCGAGGAGGCGCCTACACTACAGAAATATGTATAAACAGGGTGGACATGCCCTTTAAGAATTGGCGCCTAAACTCCTGGCTAACATTTTATCAATTCGGCATTGATCGGACACAAACTTCAAGATGATAGTAACAATGGGTCAAAGTAAAGGCCAAAGTTCCTGTGACATTCCCATCAGATAATGTCTTACAATATAATCAGGCCAGGCATTTTTGAAAGTTGCAGGAATGTCAGAGGTAAGTCTTACAAGTGTATGACCACCTTTAGCTTCAAGCTATTTCCTCCTTCCCACACCGCAGAGGTTGAGTCTAACCTTCGTCTTAATTGCTTTAAAAACAACCTTTCACTGAGCAGTCTCAGACTAGCACAATTATTTTCTATTACATAAGATTAGTATTAATACAATTTATATTTACCCTTGCTTCAGCTTTATTGGTTTAATGAAAGGAGAGCCACACATTGTTTGAGTTTTAATAATGTGATCATCAAGAGCAGTAATTGAATATCATCAACTGTAGACAAGATATTTGTACTCTGAAAATAAAATGAAAACATAAACAGATCACGCAAAATGGTACAAACTCCTTTTAATATAATAGCCCTTTTTAGGATAAAGTTGATAACTTTCTAAAGCATAATTTGGATGACCAACTTTTATGTTCACTACTCAGGACAAATCCACCCTTTTTAAATAGACAGTTCCAATAGACAATCCAATTAAAAAGATAGTCAACATTGGCTAGCTTGTTTCCTGAGATGTGTCCATCTCAGAAAATGTTCTGTTTATTAATATGAGATGAACCACTTAATTATGTTATTTAGGTTAATTCGATATAAAAAAATCTTAACTTTAGGTAATAAAATGGTAAATGTTGAGATCCATTTATTTATCTATTTTTTATACCTTATGGTGTATGTGGAATTGTACTTGGTACACTGTATTTTAGTATAGCAGCAGAACAGTTGCTAAAAAATTATACCAATAATCTAGGAGGGTACATACATGTATCTTCATATATTGTGGCTGACTCCTCCAATGAATTTGTATAAATATAAAATTTACTGTGTTACTAATGATAAGTAGTACCTATGACCCCCATGGAGTATCATTATTCGTGATTACTACAACGGCTATTTATTGGTCATTACTATGTCCATAAAATCCCATAAAAATAAGGATACAGGCTTCTCCTTTTGAATGTAATCACAGAGGAGATTACTATAGGTTTCAAATGTTTGGCTGTGTATTCTTGAATTGTGTTTCTACAATAGAACTGCATGCAGCAATGTATTTAAAAACACACCGGACTATAACACAGCAGTGGGAAAGCTAAAAAAGCTGCCTATTTTTTAGAGCAAATACAGGTAAATGTTTACAAGCCCTGTGTTTTGCAATAGAATAAATAATTTTTTGGGTGATAGGTTATTGGAACTTGGATTATTACCTTTTAGTGTCCTTTTCACTTGCAATAAAAGTATAATGGGTCTTGCTATAACAGAAAGTTTACTAGTGAGTGCAAATGTGACTGTTGGACACACTCTACCACTATATGAATATGGGATGCAGATACTCAGCAAAAAACTATAGAGGTTACTGGTGAGTGCAGATAGTGATTAGTTTAAAACCTACCACTAGTATTGAATGTGTGATGCAGATAAACAACAATAACCCAACTATAGAGGTTACTGGTGGGTGCAGATGTGATTGTTGAAACACTCTACCATCTAGTACTGAATATAGGGATGCAGATACTCAGCAAAACCCAAACTAAAGAGGTTATGGGTGAGTGCAGATGTGATTAGTTAACACTCTACCACCTAGTATTGAATGTTTGATACAGATAAACAACAATAACCCAACTATAGAGGTTGCTGGTGAGTGCAGATGTGATTGATGGGACACTCTACCACCTAGTAATGAATATGGGATGCAGATACTCAGCAAAACCCAACTAAAGGTTACTGGTGGGGCAGATGTGATTGGTGAAACACTCTACCACCTAGTAATGAAATGGGATGCAAATACTCAACAACAACCCAACTATAGGGGTTACTGGTGGGTGCCAATGTGATTGGTGATTGTGATCAAAGGTTAAAAAACAATATGATTATATTAATACCCATAAAACTTTAAGTACTAATTTTACATTATATAGCAGGAGTTCTAAAGCATTGTTAATTACAGTACATACGGTATGTGAAGTATCTACTAAAGTTTGACAAATTAATATACTTTAATTATTCAAAACTTCATAGTTCAAGACAAGGGGAAACGTTAGTGAAATGTAATGTAATGGAGAGCCTCTGGGGGATATGTGATGTCTTGTTCTCTCTGTTTAAGTAAAGTTAAACACGCAGCAATACCAATGCCAAATGTAACTAATTTAAAGAATATAATTATATACCACAGCCAGAAATAAACTGTAGATGTGTTCAGAAAAATCTGAAATAATGCAGTAGTTTCTGCCAATAATGTTTTTCTAAATCTGCATTTAAATCTATCTACCATTTCATAGAAAAATTAGAATCTTTCAGATAAAAACCTTATAATTTGTAAACCAGGAAGGCTAAAACCATCATTACCATGTGTATATCTGGCTAAGGGTCACTGGTAAAAGAGTTTAGGGCTGTGCATTTTTTCCAAGGCAATTGATGTCTGTCACACAAAATGCTTTCACTTTTCCTTGAAACATCAAGCATAGTCACCAAATTAGATGACCCATGAGCACTGGGCAGAGATAGCTGAAAACTATTAGAACTGATTTGTGTTGTGTTTTGCCAGTAAATACTTACTGTTGCTAGGGAATCACTACACTGTTGGCAAAAGACAATAGTGTGGATTGGGGCAAAGAATGTGGAAAATGCTGCAATATTTTTGAGGACTACCTCTAACATTAGCCTCTACCTAAAGTAAGAAGTGTATTGCAGGATGATTCTTGCTGCCCTCATTCAATAACAAGATTATTCCCGCACACAAAAAAGAGGAGCTGACGCATGCGTTTCCCATACACACATTATACACACATTAGTAAAGGGAAGCACTCTCACATACTAGTATATATACATATAAAAGCTAAAAAAAAAAAAATAAACAGCAGTTAAATATGAGGTTAGAGAATGTGGGACCTTAAATAATGGGGTTAAGTTTATTATAAAGGATGCAAGAAAAGACTAAGGTGGCTAAACAGTTTTTTCCCATTGTACACACTATAGTGAATCCTAGTCCTTATAGCAGTGACTGCAAAAAAGACATATATGAGGAATATTCATTCTGGATGGCAGAGGGTTTGGTACAGAAAAAGGTAAGCTGGGTACACAATAAAGTAAAGATTTTTGAAAAATGACATACAGGAATGGATCTGCAAGATGGTATATGTATTTTCATTTATGACCATAAAAACACTTTTTTGATGATTGATCAAGAATCTTTTGACTAGTTACACTTTGAGTATGTCTGGCTTGGGAATGGCAGGTCAGTATGTGTATGTACCTGTGGCGTGTGGGGGTATCAGTGTTTTTGCTAATGACCATAAAAGTGTTTTATATGACCCTTGGCCAAAGAACAAAATCGTGAGCGTTATTCCACATGATTGTGTGCGCGATTTCTGTGCGTTCGTCGCGCGTTTTGTTACGCTATTTACAAAGAGAAAACGCAATCGTACGGGCACGGAAATTGCGTGAATTTTCGCATTCCGCATATTAGCGAAAACCATGGGCGCAATCATGAACGAAAACGCGTGCGCAAATGCACGAAAAACGCACTAGTGTGGCTCAGCCCTAAAACCGCAAAATGTCCACCCATTACAGTCAATTGAAAAAAAAGGTCTCTAAATTCGTATATAATGGGAGAAACGCTTCCACAGATTCCTTAGCTAGGTAACAGCACACTAGTGTCCTGCATATCTATACCAAATTTTGTGTCTCCATCTTGAAATAAAGGAGTAGGAAAAAATAAGAAAAATAATTTATCTCTTTGAGCCAAATAATAAGCATTTTTATCGGTTGTTAACACTAGCAGCCAGGTTAGTTTATAGTAAGTTATGGTAATTGTACTGTTAATACGGTGGTAAACAGTCTGGCCTTATACTCGAGTATATACGGTAGTAAATAGCTGGGTCCTTATACTAGAGTATATACGGTACTCTAGTCTGGTCTTGTGAGCAGTGATGTCATTGTGATGACATCCTGTTTATGACTAATAGCATAACTCATGAATATTAATCATTCTGTTTGTTGCTTAGTTACAGTGCAGACCATTTTTGACTGCTCTCCTTGTACCAAACAGGTTTTTGTTCTGAGGATTTTTTCCTGAATATTTTTGTTAAGTTGAGTCCCTGTGGCTTTGAGATTCGTCTCTCAAAGAGGTTGATTCCTTAACCCTTTTGTTACACTGCGGATTCATCTCATTAGTAAGTACAAAACTTGTATTTTGATAAGCTAGTAACCAGTCTGGTAATGTCATTGTGGTGCCATAATGCTTTAAAATGCAAACAACAACATCACTGATAATTTTAATCATTTTGGGCCATATTCAATAAAGGTGTGATATCACTTTTAGCGATACCGCATCTTTCACAACCGGTTTAACAATCTTTAAAGTGTATGTATACTGAAAAAATAACTTTGCATCATCTTAATCTATAAATAAATACATGTAAGTAGCAATTACTTGAGGTATGTGTGTTGCTGCATGCCTTCAATAATGTACTTTTTTTGTTCAGGCCACTGACCACTGAACCTATTTTCCCACAACCAACTGTCAATACTGCATACAGTATACAGCACACCAACTAATCGGTTTAAAGGAAAGCTATTGTGTGTATAAAGTTTATTTAAAAAAAACAGTTAAACTGAAAATTACTTAGTACAGGGATATAGGATTGGTAATTCCTACCACCCATTGCCCAATATTGTCTCTGTAGGAGCACCAGCCCAAAGATTCTGCCAGTCTTCCTCCTGGCTTCAGCACTATCTTTAAGAAAGGAATAGTCCAGGACTGCCCTGGCAAAAAAAAAATCTTGGTGCTGCAGCTTCTTAACAAAATATATTGTGAGGTGGGAATAATCAATCCAACCTCCCTGCCCCAGGTACTTTCCATTTTTAAAAAGTAAATTTTTTAAATATAGATATAGAATAACAATAATGAATTACGTAAATCTACAATAACGTGATAGTAGATTTACGATCCCCATAGAATACCATTGCTGTGTTAACTACCACCTGTATTCTATGACCGAACGTACGTTAATTAAGGAATGTTTGTGCATAAATGTATGACCGCGGCCGTTAGAGTTAATTATCGGTAATGCACGGTTATCGCTTAATTGCGACACTGCACGTTTTTTAAATGGGGCCCTTGTTACTGAGCTGCAGAGCAGATTGCATTTGTGACAATTTTTTTCTGAGAAATTTATTTTAGAATACTTGTTAAGTTGATTCCCTGGGTGCATTGAGATTCGTCTCTGCATACCAGGGAGATTGCTTAACCTTTTTTTTAATTTTCACCAGATTATTCTCATTAATAAGTAAAAAAACTGTGTCTGCAGATAAGCAGCAAATGTTGGTGATCTTCTCCCCCAATGCCTGTTGACATTTTTATAATAAATCCTTGCCTTTAATGATCTTATTTTGCAAAATGCCCACTTAGACACCATAATCCTTTGCTTCCACATAAAGTTGGTTAATAAAAATCTCTTCTTTTACAATGCAGGAGAGAAAATGATGGGAGTAAAAGACCGCTTCCGAAAATTCTTCGGAATTAAGAAAAAGGTGAGGCTGCCACAGAACTTCTTTAATATAATAATGGGTCGGCATTATTTAAAGGGCATGTCCACCCCCAAAAACTATAATCCCCCCAACTACTGCCCCACCATGTAGTGTATTTATTTACCTTCCCTCATGCTCCGCCGCAATGCCCGGCCTTTTGCTTGCATGAAACTGCAAGCAGGGGGCCGGACCAGCAGCCGCGTCTGTGAGGCAGCCAATCATGGATACGGCTGCCGGCAGTTCAGAATGGTGGAGGATAGAGGGAAGGTAAGTAAAGATCGGGTGAGGTTCTGGCCATATAATAATGTGGTTGGGGCAGGAAGCACTACAACACCCTTTGTGCTAGGGGGAGGGAGACCAAAATGGGAGGGAGAGAGAGGGAGAGGGGGGGCAGGGCGCAGTGCGCATGGCAAAATTCTCCCGAGGAGAGACAGGAGGTAGAGTCCTATATAGACTCTGCCAGGCTCTGGTGGCCCGTTTTTTGGACTTTGGGAGAACATTACAGGAGAACCATATGGAGCTGGGATGTAAGGTAAGGATTTATTACACTACAGAGTGGGGCCAGTAGTGGGGAAAGTTATAGTTTGGGGGGACATGCCCTGTAAATTTCTAATTATTGCATTTGTTGTTTAAAGCTAACTGAGGTTATAGAAAATATAGTGAATGCATTTAATTTATAATTGCACTTGGGTCCTTTATTGTTTTGTCATGTGATCTGTTTCACTGAGGTCTGATTCCTCTATCCTCTTTGAGTAAACAAAGAATGGCCCTGCCCTATAAAGCCTTAGGTAAACCTGCAATTAACTTGGAAATGTGGAATGATTTTCCTATTAGTAATATGGACTGTATCAAGCAAAAGGTAGAAAAATTTATTTCCTAACTTTATACCTAATGTCCAAACTAAGTAGCTATGTACTGGATTGTCCCACTTAAAGTGCCCATTAGTAGGACCAATACAGGGACACCATAATAGAAAGATTATAAAAACACATATAGATTAAAGGGACACTGAAACAGTTTTATGTACTTCTCTAAGTACATGAAATCGTGTCTATTATTCACAGGAAGGTGAGAAACGCTTATTCCACCCTCCTGTGAATAATAGAATGCCCGGAGAAAAGTGCTGGCTTACCTTACTGGCAGTCCACTCGCGCTCCTTCTCAGCTGTCAGGTGCACTGTCCCGACCGAGTTCCTATCTTTGGGGCATGTGCACCGATACAATAGATAAGTGTGCGAACAGGACATGCGCCTGACAACTGAAAAGAAGGCGCAAATGGAGCCCCAGTAATTAAGTCAACACTGTTCTCCTGGAATTCTCTTATATAGAGAATAAGCATTCTGTGAATATAGTTACCAATTTCAAATAAGGCTTAGTGTCCTTTATAGTATCAATATGAATTTAATCTAGAATATTTAATAATACTGAAAAAGGAATATATTTAAATTAATATTATTATATATATATATAATAATAAATCCAACCCATGTATATCAAAAATAAAAAAATATTATATATGTAACAATGTGTAAAATGTTCAGTCCATTATACAAATCATTACTGGAAGTCTCCAAGTGTTGGTTGGTATTACAAAGTTGGTCTGTAGTGTCAGAGGCAATAACACATAAATTTTGATTTTGAATTATTATGTAACGTTTTATATGTCTCCTGGGTTTCCCTTCGAGCCTTTTTTAATGCGTGTCTAATTGTTTACAAAGTATGGATCAGCCCTGTGTACACAGCGCACTGCTATTTATTCCATTTATATTGATTTGTTCATTATCTAGGTAAAATTTATAGAATATTTGTTCCAAAGTATTGATGAGAGTTCTTTTTTTATTTAGAATACCAGCATCGAAATAATGGAATCCAGACTATCTCCACAAAAGAGGAGATAAAGGTCGTGGAAGAGGTAGATATAAAAGAGAAGAAAACTTGCTGGGAAAAATTCAAAGTCCAATGCAAGAGCACTTTGGTTGCCAAGAACGTGGGCACTTGTGAGAAGGATAAGGAAATTGAAGTGGAGAATAAACCAGGTGCAATATTTAAGATGTGTTTTTTTATTTCTTCAAGGCAAAAATAAATATATTATAACCTGATGGGTTATGTAAATCTTATGTGCCATTCCCCTTTAATATGAGCCACATTATTCAGTATACCTTATTGATGCCACTGCGCCCATACATCTACCCCTTGCTAGTTGCACACAAGAAACAAATCTGCTCTCGTGCAATCCTGAACTAGGCCAAGCAGAAAAAAGGGTTCCAGAGACCAGAAAAGCAAAAAAGCATTTCACTCCAAGTACTAGTCCCTCTTATGTCTGTCACCCAACTCTAAGGCAACTTCTAACATCCTTATATTAGTATAAAATGCATCATTTCTAAAATAAAACCTTTCAGTCAGCGATGTGACCTGAAAGCAAGAGCCAAAAGCTTATCAGGGAGATTCAATAAAAGTTCTTATCTTTTAAAATGGTGCTAATTTTGCCCCAACCAATCAGATGTGTAGCTTTGAAATGTAATAAAGATCTGATTTGTTGGGGCAAAATTAGCACCATTTTAATGATAAGAACTTTTATTCTTTATTGAAAATGGTTTTTTTGCATATTTTATATAGCGATATTTGAATACTCCCATTCAGAAAAAATGTGTCTTGGTTCTATACAGATTTTTTTTAGACATGCTCTTATGTTAATATTATTTATATATTTAACCATTGTTGAAAGCTCCTTACACTTGTACAGATTATACTGCTCATCTATAGTAAGAACTAATGTTGTAATGTTTATTATTTTGGTATTTTGTAGTTATTCTCCTGGAATTTGAACTTCCTACCACTGACTTAGTTACATCTACCAGAGATGGAAACAAAACTGGAAGAAAATAAACAGCTCACAGGACACTTCCCATGATGTTTTTCCCATGGTAAGTGAGAATACAAATGTACATCACCACAGTATATACCCATTTTACATCACCTTCAGTATATAAAAATCAGACAAATAGATAAACCAACCAAAACAAAATTCTGTATTTTTAGATAAAATGTGTGTTGTATGTTGAGTAGAGGGACCAACATACATAGATTGCATAGGCATATACTATATTTGCTTGATTATTAAGGATTTTTGTTGTTGTTACCCCACTATTATATTTATAAATATTAAATCAGATAGGACACTGGATTGATTCCTATCAATGGCAAGACCACATGAAACATGTGATTAAATCCTTGCAGATAAGTATAAATATAGCTGTTCCATCAAAATAATTCAAAATGATCCTTTTTTGTTTTATCTACAAAACATTTCAGGACTCCAGGGACATTTACTGGACACTTTAAAAGTCACTCCAATCCCTGCTGAAAATATAACAGCTATAGAGGTGCAAGCAGCTGAGGAACTGACAGCAAGGAACCTCCAGCTGAGGAACCATCAGCTGAGAAACTCCAAGTGAGAAACCTTTATCTGAGGAACCATCAGCTGAGGAACCTCCAGCCGAGGAACCTCCATCCGAGGAACCATCAGCCGAGGAAACCTCCATCCGAGGAACCATCAGCTGAAGAACTGACAGTGAGGAACCTCCAGCTGAGGAACCATCAGCTGAGAAACCTAAAGGTGAGAAACCTTTATCTGAGGAACCTCCATCTGAGGAACCATCAGGAGGAACCTCCAGCCAAGGAATGTTCAGTCGAGGAACCTCCAGCGCGGGATCTCAGGTACAGTATGGGTGTTGGTAGACTAGATATTGAACTTTAATCACTTTTCTGTGCAACCAGTGTAAACAAACACCAGACAATAGTAAATTAAACACCATACAGGGGAATATCAGTGTCGCACTACTATGTATAAATAAATTACTACAGGAGAAAATTATTTATCCTTCCCTAAAGACTGTAATTCATCTTATGTAAGCAACCAGTGCACATTAGTTCCAACTGGATATTTTTGCCAAAGTCTATGCCCTTGGTTGTGTGAACTTTCTTAATGTCCTCACTAACCACTAGAGAGTGATATTGGTGTACAAACTCCCCCTAACAACTGTTTAACATTACTATAACCATGTACTTAGAACATTTACTGATTGTTATTGCAGTTTGCCAATTACCAACCACTTCTACAAAGGCAAGAAAAAAGAGACGGTGCCAGAAAGAAGAATAAGGTCAATTGCATGGTAAGTCCATTATCCCAGTGTATCATAGAGCTCAGAGCAGTCTGAGGAATATCAGATTATAACAGTTAAGCTTCATACACACGTGCGATCACCGGCGACCCAAGAAGCACAAATGTGTTCCAAACATCTGTTTCGTTCGACTATCTTTTATTGTATGGGTGCTCAGTCAGGCTCCGTTGATGATCTGCCTGGACAGCTCATCAACCAAACCTGACCCAACGTCCGTTTTGCTCGTATAAACTCCATACCCTAAGCGATACTCGCCCAAAACTGCATTAGAACACACTGAGCTTGCGGGTCAGTACTACTGTGGTACGGACCTTAATACATAAGAACTGAGTGTTTAGATCCTCCGCAGGCACAGAAAAGAAAATAAATAATGTAATTAGAATTGATTTTATAGTTTTTCATTTCTATACATTTTCAGGATACAAGTGTCTTACTACCAGACACGTCGTATTGTTTCAAAGCCTGATAATGATAATGCAACAAAACCAGAACATCAAGAAGCAAAGGAAACTATCAGGTACAGTAAGGGGATCAGAGAATAATGTTACATCTCATCACTTCTCTGTTTCTGTAACTACCACCTAACTGTACATCTCATAGTGTATACAGAAATGTATCCTAGTATAACCTTTTATCTGAACCAATGAACCGCATGTTGCCAACCTGCCCTTAGAGATGGTATGCCTCTTTGGCCTTGCAAACATTCTCCAGCAATTTCCTTCTTAATTTCTATACAAAACAAAAATCGTTGTCTGAGCTTGTGTAAAAATCTACAATCTTAATAACTTTTCTTGGAGTAAAGATCTTAGAGTGATTCTGTTTACTGTTCTATAAAGGGCATGTCCATAAAACAAAAAACTGGTCATTTATCAGTGATCTGCCTCCAACCCCCACTGATATATCAGCACCCATTAAGGTCTACCTAATATGTAATACATACAACACATTACTATGACATGGTAACAACTTTAATAATTAGACCATAATGTACCATTTTTTTTACAGGATGGTGGACATTATCACTTCCACAACGTGGACCTAGAAGGAGAAATTGTGTGAAGACCGATCACCCAATCAATCACATGGTAAGTTTATTATTATTAAATTGCTCGGAAATGGTATGGGGAACGTATACCAATGGTAAAATGTTTAGTGTAGTATAATTTGCGGCTCTGGATGAATCTTATCCCACATAAGAAATAATATATTAGTACAATCTGTTTTGCTAGGTTTGCTGTTGTGTTGTGATACTTCTTCTGTCTCTATAATACATTAAAACAAGAACATTATGTGGGAATTCATTTATTAGTGAAATATTCTTGCTTACATTTTATAGAGAAAATCTAATACATCTATAACATCAATAAAAGTGTTATATTATAACAATATGTTACAAACTACACAGATCATTAGACCCTCCTTGCGCAATAATATTATTCCAAAAAAGCTTATTTTATTTGTAATGTAGGAATGTCCTAAGGATTCTAGTGCTAGGCTGTAGAAGCCCCCAGAGTTGTTACAAATGTGGAATCAACTGAGGGAAAGACCAAGACACCTCCAGGGACAGTATAGGATTCTGTGCTTACTCATTATCGGTAGCAACTATGTTACTGCAACAATGTGGATAGTAGACCGTGATTTGTTTTCTTTGCAGTCACCGCATCTTACAGCGCCCCCACAGCAGGAGCTAGTACCAGAGGTCTACAATAAACAACTTGCCAAAAGAGCAACCAGTAAGTCCATACTGTGTATCACACAGTAGAATATTAGTAGCATATATATTAAAGACAAATGGATGTGTTCCACCGATATTTGTCCAATTTAAATAAAAGATATATAAATTGAGTATATGAACACAGTCTATATAGTAAATACAATAGTGTTCTTTACGTTTTCCTTTCTTTATCCATATCTTCCAACTTTACGTTGAGAACAACACAGTTTTGCAATAAATCTGTCACATTGCCAATGCTGAATTATAACAATACATGATAAAATACACAGCAGACCATGTATTGTGTACACACCAAGTACTCTGACCAGTCACAAAAACATAAGATGTGCAATAATTATAATTCCTAATGACTTATTCTTTTTTTAATTTAGGAACATCGTAACGACTCTAATGCCAAACAACCTGGACTTGGAAATTCCCCCCCATGACTGTAAAAATGTGAGACCAAGGTAGTACGGGAAAGCCAGGAAAAGTCCAGGTACATTAGCGGCAGATTGGTGCCTAGTACTATGTATATATCAATATTACGGGAGGGGTCCATTTATTTTTCCCTACCATGTAAAAATTGACCTGCAGTTAAGCAGGAGATTTTATTGCAAAGTATATACAAGTGTTTTATACTTGGTAATTCTCATACTGCAAATTGTATAATTTTATAGAAAATAACAATATAAAATAAAAATTTATAAAAAAGTTTTACAGTTTTTATTACCTGGCTAAATGTTCATATAGTAAAAGAACCAACTATGTTACATTAGTGTAACCATGTTACTGCTGTGAAAAAAGGTGTGTAGTAACGGTATCATACTGTTTGTTTTTGCAGTTCGAAAACCGCTTCAAATATTACCAACCATTTACGAGTCGATATATGAATCGGTAAGTTTAAATATTGTGAAAGATCTTGTAGAACAAATGGGAAATATATGTAGTGCTGTGAAGGTTCTCATTCATCCAGGTCATGGTATATCTGTGTATTCAATTAGATCAACTGGACTTGAAATGTAGTTCTTGAAGACGTTTCGCTAGTCATCCGTGGCTTCTCAATTCAGAATGACTTGTACAAGAATCTGTGGCAATTATGTACCCTGGAAAATCCCAATTAGCATATCACAGCCAGGTGTTAAGGGTGTGATTAGATAGTGGCTAAGAGGTGTTATAGGAACGCCCAGAGTAAGGTGTTAAAACAGCATTGTACATGGCAGACAGTTGGTGTCGAACCCCCCCCACCTCTATTTAGGTGTTGGTTTCTTATTTTCACATAAATGGCCTCCTAACAACCTCTCTTGAACCAGTCACGTTCCTTCGCCAGTATGTTAACATTACAATCTTCAAAGGTATGTCCTTTATCCTTAAGATGCAGATACACGGCTGAGTCATGACCCGGGAATTGGCTCTTCTGTGCTGGGCCATACGTTGATGCATTTGCTGTTTGGTCTCCCCCACATACAAATCAGAGCATTCATCACTGCACTGCACTGCGTATATGATGTCGCTTTTCTTGTGTTTCGGTATTGGGTCTTTCGGATGTACCAATTGTGCCTCAGGTGTTGTTCGGTTTAAAGCAGACAGGGATACTGTGTTTTTTGAAAATTCTTCTTAATTCTCGGAGACCCGCTACATATGGGATGACACATGTTCTTTCTCCTGTCTTGCTTTTCTCCTTCAATGTTGGTATTCGTGTTCTTTTCTTTCCTTACTCTTTTGACAAAGGCCAGTCTGGATATCCACCAGTTTTAAGGGCTCCTTGAGATGTTTTATTTCTTAGCCTTCCTCTGTGCTAGTGGGGATGTTCTCAGCTCTGTGTTGCAGGGTTCTGATGACACCCAGCTTGTGATCTAAAGGGTGGTGGGAGTCAAACATCAAATACTGATCTGTGTGGGTTGTTTTCTGTAAACCTCTACTTCCCGTTTACCATTTCCTTAACTTCTACCAAGCAGTCCAAGAAAGCCCCATTTGTTGTTTTGTACCTCTTCCCTTGTAAATTTGATGTTTGGTCTACCGCATTGATGTGTTCTGTGAAAGCTTGTACTTCCTTCTGGTGGATTTAACCCAGGTGTCATCCACATATGAACCAGTGGCTGGGTGCTATGCCCTAAAGGTATTAAGCGCCTGTTTTTCTACCTCCTCCATGTAAAGGTTGGCCACAATAGGTGAAACTGGAGATCCCATAGCACATCCGTGTTTTTGCTTATAGAACTTATGGGGGGGTTCGACACCAACTGTCTGCCATGTACAATGCTGTTTTGACACCTTACTCTGGGCGTTCCTATAACACCTCTTAGCCACTATCTAATCACACCCTTAACACCTGGCTGTGATATGCTAATTGGGATTTTCCAGGGTACATAATTGCCACAGATTCTTGTACAAGTCATTCTGAATTGAGAAAGCCAGTCGGATGACTAGCGAAACGTCTTCAAGAACTACATTTCAAGTCCAGTTGATCTAATTGAATACAACAGAGATAAATTGTATGGTACGTCTATTTGTAGAAAATGCAATATATGATTGAAGTTACAAATTAAGACATAGATATATAGAGATAACTGCCATTGTTGGCAAGTGTGGTTACATTTCAGCATTGAAATTTACGGACTAAACCCAAAATCTGTGTAGAAATCAGTTTCAAAGGCAAAATTTCTACCACAAACCAGAAATTTAATCACACAAATAAAAGTCATCAGTTTCTTGACAAAAATGCCTTGGTACATCACCACAAAAGGCTTAGCGCAGTTTCAATAATTAATAAACCGATTGTGGACTCCACTACATTGCCCAAGCCTCTGATTTACAATCTATATATATAAGGACCCCCATATGTGTTTTCTTCATACTTACCTTTACCCAATATGTATCTAACATTACATTCTAAATAGTCGTAATATGGCGTCAAAATGGACAGTAAAAATATATCTGTAGTATTACTAATGTTAAATTATAAGAATACATTATGGTACATATACCAATCTCTGTATTGCAATAATATTATCTAAATAGTTTGTTTGTTTTAATTAAGGAATATTCTCAGGATAACAAGCCTGTAGAAGAAGCCAAGAGACCTCCAGGTAGAGTATAGGAGGGTTCGGTACACTGTGTTGTACTTATATTCTGTGTAGCCAACAACTAACCATGTTACTTTTGCAGTCTTATCGCATCTTAAAGCGTCCGCCACAGCAGGATCTTGGAACAAGAGGTCATAAATAAAGAAGAGACAAATATTAACAGGTAAGTCCATTACCCCAGTATATCACAGAGAGGTACATTATCACTCTGTATTGCCCTCACATATCTGATGTGATTAGAGCTTTTCGTACATTGCAATCCATTTAAACTCTTTTTGGGAATTTAATGCCAGATGTTTGTTGGCATAAGAACAAGAGAAGAAACCGATTGGGTGGGTACATTGGCCTGCTCCTCAAACATTCATATTCAAATATTCTAAAAAGCTTATTATTTATTGTAATTTAGGAACATTCTCAGGATTCAAGGGCTGTAAAACCAACTGTAGGAACAGATGTCAAGAGACCTCCAGGTACGTATAGGAGGGTTCGATGTTTTTACTTACTTTCGTGTAGCCCACTATGTAACATTACTATAATCATGTTACTGCTGCCATGAGAACAATGTGGATAGTTAGAATATAATTCTTTTTGCTTTTGCAGTCTATCGTATCTTAAAGCGCCCTCCACAACAGGATCTTGGTACAAGAGGTCCTACAATAAATTACGAGCCATGTAATAACACGGTAAGTCCATTATCCCAGTATATCACAGAGCAGCCTAAGAAATGATTAGTATCTATAAAAATATAAATGGATGGTCAGTCTGTTTTGTATTGTAAGTTCTCCAATCAATACACTACATTGGATACTTCCAAATCCAAATACATCTTATGGCAATTCATTGATTATTTTTTTAGATTTGGTTTCAAATGTGTCATTAATAAAATATATTGTAGTATTAGAATGTCAGATTATTATAAATTCGTATATAGTGTTAAAGTTCCACTAACCCTTGATGCTTTGCCCAAAAAGCTTAGCACAGTTTTAATCAGTATAGAAAAATAAAAGATCCTCTGTATCCACAACAAATATATTTGGGGGCAAAGTTTCAACCATCTCTAATAATTATACTAAATGAGGGGTGAACATCATTAAAAACTCCCCAACCCCAGTACATTTCATTAATTTATTGGTAAAATGCGTATTTATAAATAAATCTGTAGCATTACCAATATTAAATTAACAGTATATGTTGTCTAAATAGCTTTTTATTATGTTTTAATTTAGAAACAGTCTCAGGATTCTAGGGCTGTAAAATCAACGTAGGACAAGATGTCAAGAGACCTCCAGGTACGTTATAGGAGGGTTCGATGTTGTACTTATCATATATTCTGTGTAGCCCACTATGAACATTACATATCATGTTACTGCTGCCATGAGAACAATGTGGATAGTTAGAATATAATTCTTTTGCTTTTGCAGTCTATCGTATCTTAAAGCGCCTCCACAACAGGATCTTGGTACAAGAGGTCCTACAATAAAATCGAGCCATGTAATAACACTAGGTAAGTCCATATCCCAGTATATCACAGTGCAGCCTAAGAAATGATTATATCTATAAAAATATAAATGGATGGTCAGTCGTTTGTATTGTAAGGTCTCCAATCAATACACTACATTGGTACTTCCAAATCCAAATACATCTTATGGCAATTCATTGATTATTTTTTTAGATTGGTTTCAAATGTGTCATAATAAAAATTATTGTGTATTAGAAATGTCAGATTATTATAAATTCTGATATAGTGTTAAAGTTCCACTAACCCTTGATGCTTTGCCACAAAAGGCTTAGCACAGTTTTATACAGTATAAAAAAGTAAAGATCCTCTGTATCCACAACAATATATTTGGGGCAAAGTTTCACCATCTCTAATATTATACTAAATGAGGGTGAACATCATTAAAAACTCCCCAACCCCAGTACATTTCATTAATTTATTGGTAAAATGCGTATTTATAAAATAAATCTGTAGCATTACCAATATTAAATTATAACAGTATATGTTGTCTAAATAGCTTTCTATTATGTTTTAATTTAGAAACAGTCTCAGGATTCTAGGGCTGTAAAACCAACTGTAGGACAAGATGTCAAGAGACCTCAGGTAGTTATAGGAGGGTTCGATGTTATTCTGTGTAGCCCACTATGTAACATTACTATAATCATGTTACTGCTGCTCATGAGAACAATGTGGATAGTTAGAATATAATTCTTTTGCTTTTGCAGTCTATCGTATCTTAAAGCGCCCCCAAACAGAGTCTGGTACAAGAGGTCCTACAATAAATTACGAGCCACGTAATAACACGGTAAGTCCATTATCCCAGTATATCACAGAGCAGCCTAAGAAATGATTAGTATCTACAAAAATATAAATGGATGGTCAGTCTGTTTTGTATTGTAAGTTTTCTCTTTTTAAATACAGTATATGAGGGCCCACAGCATTAAATACGTCCCAACCAAAGTACTTAAAGGGAATGTCCACCCCTCTGCACACAAAGCTGTATCTGCTACAAAAAAAACCAAAAGCAGGACATCTTTTTGTTTAAAATCACTATTTCAGCTCCTAGCCAGAGATATTATACTCACATGCTCCTCCTCGCTCCACTGCTGCGGCTCTGTACTTCCGAGTAAGGCAGTCAGTGTCGGCCGTGACATCACTGTTACAATTACTGACTGCCATTCCCGGAGTATTATTAGTGTTATTATTTATTCATTTTGTTTCAAATGTACCATTAATTAAATATATATGTATTATTAGAAATACCATCTTATCTAATATGTCACACAAAGGGCAATGTACACAGTCACTATAGCTCTGCATTGCCCTCACATGTCTGATATACCAAGATAACTGCATCTCTTCGTACATTGTAAGATATTTGCTCATGAAAAAGAATCCCAATTGGGTGGATATGTCAGTTGCGTGCGCTTCTCTTTGAGAACAGCCACAACCACTGTAGCCATAGTGTTACGGTTCTTCTAACCCTTGGTACATAACGTAAATATTGCAAATTTAACACTATAATAACTGATTGTGCATCTCAGTACATTGCCCCAAATATATAAGATCCTCCATATCCACAACCAATAACACATTCTGCAGAAAAACTTCATCCATCTTTAATAATGACACTAAATGGGGTGCACATCATCAAACCAACCCTAGTACATTGTACAACCCTAGTACATTACATTTTTTCCTACTAATATTGCATGTTGTACCATTTTATACAGTCATAGAGGTGAATGCACCCTAGGAAGTGGTCAGACCCCTATGAAATAAATTATGTAATTTGCAGTGTGCAAATTTTCCCGTGTATTACTTATTAGCTGACCCGTGACACGCGATATGTATGAGAGCCCATTTCGGGTGACAAACATGCTGTATATGGACACACTGTCAGCTAAAACGAATAGTCGGTCAGGGCTCGTTGCCAGATCTGCTGGGTGGAAAATCAACAAGCCCTAACCGAACGTCCGTTTCTGTCAACAAAGTGCCCATACATGGCACAATTATCAGCCAAAACAGGCGCTCATACATATCGTGCATCACAGGTGGGCCCCCGTGATCGCTCGCACGTGTGTATGAGGCTTTAAAGCTTGCTATGGTTATCATATCTGCTACACAATGACGCTTGATGGTTATCATCTCTTGTTTCTGGATGCCATATAAGACATCATCATTGCTCTTTCAAAAATAGTTTCTCATTTTCCACGGCTATAGAAGTATTAGATAAACATCACATTTTAGCCTAATTTCATCTAATTCACTAGCAGAGCAAAGTATTTTGAGACATTTGTATCCGCCACCGAACACTTAATGGTAAATTGTAAAGGTAAATACATCCCCTTGTACCTTATAGAAATATAATAAAATGAGTCTCCAAATGTCTAATATATTAATTTATCACTTTTTAGCAAAGCTGAAGCCCTCAGAATGACAGATGATTTACAGGCATTGGGCCAAAATTACCATCAATTGCAGAATCATCAATTTCCAAGGCTAGATAACAATCTGTTGGGCTCTGGATCACCATATGCTGGACTGTGGACCTCCATCTGTTAAAAATGACTGATATTAATATATATAGTTCTAGTTGATCCAGGGATTTTTTTTCCGATTGCCATTTGGAGTCTGATGAGAACTGATGAGAACCTGGAACACCAATTGCAAAAGCCTTAACCAATAATTGACATGCCTTAGATCGCCAGGACCAGCATCTGAGCTGAACATCCATTATCCAGATTTCTATTTTCTAGATCTTAAACCTTTTTGTATTAAGAATAAAGTTTGGTTAAAATTTTATCTAATGTGAAATGTTTTATTGTAACACTCTGCAAGTAGTGACATAATAGTGTCTCAAACTGCTATCTGATATATACAAATAAATATATATATACTAGCAGAATACCCGGCGTTGCCAACCTGAACCTGCATCCAAAATTCAACAGACCTCGACCCACAGCTTTCTAACCAAACCCGACCTATTCAATCTTACCGAGGGTTAGCAGAGCCACAAATCTGGTAAATTTTAGCGCATATCACACCAACTTCCCATTTAGCGCATATCGCATCAACTTCCCCTTTAGCGAGTGTCACATCAACTTCCCCTTTAGTGGGTATCGCATCAACTTCCCCTTTAGCACATGTCGCAGCAACTTCTCCTTTAGTGCCTATCACATCAGTTTCCCCTTTAGCACGTATGGCATCAACTTCCCTTTTAACGCTTATTGCATCAACTTCCCCTTTAAAGGGTATTGCATCACCTTCCCCTTTAGTACCTATCACATCAATTTCCCCTTTAGTGCATATCACATCAACTTCCCCCTGATGCAATACATCAACTTTTTTAGCGTGTATCGCATCAACTTCCCCGTTATCGCCTATTGCATCAACTTCCCCTTTAAGGCATATCGCACCAACTTCCCCTTTAAGGCATATAGCACCAACTTCCCCTTTAGCGCATATCGCTTCAACTTCCCCTTTAGCGAGTGTCGCATCAACTTCCCCTTTAGTGGGTATCGCATCAACTTCCCCTTTAGTGCCTATCACATCAGTTTCCCCTTTAGCGTGTATGGCATCAACTTCCCCTTTAGCGCACAGCGAATCAACTTCCCCTATAACGCGTATCACATCAACTTCCCAATTAACGAGTATTGCATCAACTTCCTCTTAAACACGTATCGCATCAACTTTCCCTTTAGCACCTACCACATCAATTTCCCCTTTAGCACGTATCGCATCAATTTCCTTTTTAGCGAGTATCGCATCAACTTCCCCTATAGTGCATATCGCATCAGCTTCCCCTTAAGCGTGTATCGCATTAACTTCCACCTTTTAGCGCATATCGCATCAACTTCCTCTTTAGCGCGTATCGCATCAATTTACCCTTTAGCACATATGGCATCAACTTCCCCTTTAGCGCGTGTCGCATCCCCTTTAGTGCCTATTGCATCAATTTCCCCTTTAGTGCCCATCGCAACAATTTCCCCTTAAGCATGTATGGCATTAACTTCCCTTTTAGGGAGCAGCGCATCAACTTCCCCTTTAGCATGTATCGCATCAATTTCCTCTTTAGTGCATATCGCATCAACTTCCCCTTTAGTGCCTATTGCAACAATTTCCTCTTTAGCGCGTATGCCATCAACATCCCCTTTAGCACCTATCGTATCAGTTTCCCCTTTAGTGCGTATTGCATCAACTTCCCCTTGATGCATCGCATCAACTTATTTTTAGTGCAAACTTGATTTCAGGCCACCTGAAAACGTCGCCATCAGGCGTATTGGTGTGTATTGATGTGATTTAATAAAGTCTTTTGAATTACACTTAAGAGTGCCCCTTGCATTAAATCCACCTTTTTTTAGCGCGAATCGTATCAACTTCCCCTTTAGCACCTATCGCATCAATTTCCCCTTTAATAATGGGGTACAACATCTCACATTAATTTATTTTTTACTGCAATCGATCATTATTGACACACAATGTCCCCCAGAAAACACAATTTTCTTGCAAAAATGACACATGGAAAAGAAAGGCAAGTGAAAAGAATGTGTACGTGGCCTTTCATACTATGGTTTCAGTAGTTTGTGGAGAAAAGAGACACAAGGTGTGAAGTAAAATGAGCCCCTTACAGTGCAGTTGTGCAGTGTGGGCAGTTTCATCCTATTCACAGCTCTTATTGTCATATTGGGCTGCTAAATGTCAAATGAGATTCAATGTTGATAATTGTGATGCATTTTAGGCTTACAAATCTTTGTGCTGCTTATACTATAAATGGCTCTGTGTTAAGTGAATCCCTGTTGGAAAAGGATTTTGGAGTTTTGGTGGATAACAAACTTGAATGTTGCAAGCAGTGCCAGGCAGCAACAGCTAGAGGCAGCAAGATACTGTCTTGTATAAAGAGGGGTATGGATTCAAGGGAGAAAAATGTTACTCTCTCTCTTTACAAAGAACTGTTAAGGCCTCATTGGAATATGCAGTGCAGTTTTGGAATACTGTGTACAAAAAGGACATCTTGAAAATGGAAAGGGTTCAGAGAACAGCAACTAAATTAATTAGGGAACTTGGGGAGCTTGAATATGAAGACAGATTGGATACAGTATGCTTACTAAATAAAAAGTGCTTGCATTGGGATATGATCATCTGTATACCATATGTACAGTTAATACATTAATAGGCCATACAACAAACTGGAGCATTGTTCATCAATAGAACATATCATAGGACACGTCAACATCACTTAAGACTGGAAGAAAAGAAGTTTAGTCTTCAGGTTTGGAATGGGTTTTTCACTGTGAAACTATGGAATTGTCTTCCATTGGATGTGAGGATGGCAGGTTCATTGGATATTTTCAAAAAAAGCAGCGAGAGATACTAAAAAAAAATAAAAAAATTAAAAAATGTGCATGTTACTGGTATTGATACATACATTTGTAGTTGATCCAGTGATATTTCCAATTGCCAGGAAGGATTTTTTTTTTTTTGCTTGTAAAAGACATTGATGGCATTTTATATATATACAGGTCAATGTGTGTAATGGACATTGATGGTATTTTATATATACTGGACAATGTGGACTGGACATTGGGGACAGTTTATATATACTGGTCAATGTGTGTAATGGACATTGGGGGCATTTTATATATACTGGTCAGTGTGGACTGGACATTGGGGGCATTTTATATATATTGGTCAGTGTGTGGACTGGAAATTAGGGGAAAATTTTATATATACTGGGCAATGTGTGGACTGGACATTGGGGACATTTTATATATACTGGTCAATGTGTGTAATGGACATTGGGGCATTTTATATATACTGGTCAGTGTGGACTGGACATTGGGGGCATTTTATATATACTGGTCAATGTATGTAATGGACATTGGTCCAGGTCCACACATTGCCCAGTATATATAAATTTCCCCCTAATTTCCAGTCCACACACTGACCAATATATATAAAATGCCCCCAATGTCCAGTCCACACTGACCAGTATTATAAAATGCCCCAATGTCCATTACACACATTGACCAGTATATATAAACTGTCCCCAATGTCCAGTCCACATTGTCCAGTATATAAAATACCATCAATGTCCATTACACACATTGACTCTATATATATAAAATGCCATCAATGTCTTTTACAAGCAAAAAAAAAATCCTTCCTGGCAATTGGAAATATCACTGATCAACTACAAATGTATGTATCAATACCAGTAACAGCACATTTTTAATTTTTTATTTTTTTTTTTAGTATCTCCGCTGCTTTTTTTGAAAATATCCATGAACCTGCCATCCTCACATCCAATGGAAGACAATTCCATGTTTCACAGTGAAAAAACCCATTCCAAACCTGAAGACTAAACTTCTTTTCTTCCAGTCTTAAGTGATGTTGACGTGTCCTATATATATTCTATTGATGAACAATGCTCCAGTTTTGTGTATGGCCTATTAATGTATTAACTGTACATATGGTATACAGATGATCATATCCCACTGGCAACATAAATCTACAAGTTGAAAGGCTGGTTGATATTTAGTGTAGAAGCATAATGCTGGATGACTTAAGTTTCGGGATCTACTGAAGTTCCTGATTCGGCCTTCACACCAGCCAATATTCAGCAAATGTGTTGTATCTAGCACTGATATGAGAGAGAATTGGGTAGAGGAATCTCCGCCACTGATATTTATGAGCAGTAATTCATTTAATTAGATCTTTAACTGTGTTTTTAGCTCTTATCTTTAGCTCTATTTTTCTAATTCTATGAAACAAGGTATCAGCATGATTTCCTTCCTTCGTAGCTAGCTATCAGTGATGACATATGTACCTGCAGACCCTCAATTATCCAAGGGTCATGAGTAAAGAGAACACATTAAAAAGCAATTTTAGTGTTGTTAACAGGCAGAGAGGCATCTTTCCTATAGGAGATAAAAGTTAGCAGATAGCACATAATGCTGAATCATTTCTGTAATACAGATTGGAGCAGATTGAGCTTCGCTAGCAAGGAATATTCCCTAGAGAAAGCCCTGGAGAAGATGAAATTTGAATGGTCCAACATCAGCTTTGTTTCCACCCGATACCGGGAAAAGTAAGTATATGTATTTTCTCTAAGTTCCATCTGTAATGTGTTTTGTCTGCCCCCGCAGAGACTTTAAATATTGCAGCTGTAGACAAGCTGCATTGACCTGTTGGTACATCTATGTCTACATACAATACTTTTATAGTGTTTTGATGAATAGAAACTGATGATTAGGTGTATGTTTTTAGAGGAGATACTGACCTATGTGATGTTTGACAATGTTTCTGACTAATAACCATTAATTTAGGGAAAAGTTTATAGATACAGATATCATGATGGATTCAGAAAATATTAGCAAATGTTCATGGAAACAAAGGCTGGCTAAAAGACTCCTACAATAACTACACCCACAGTATCCCTTACTGGACAGAGTTAACTTAAAGGATAACTGTTGTCTCAAATTCTTCCAAACCAGTAGAATTATATAAAAAGCCTTCCCACGTACCATCAAAATAAAACCTAAATCACATCTCTTGATAAATTGGAAAGGTTCATCAATGTAACTTCCTGGTTCAACACTTCCTGTTTTCAGCCATGTGACCAGCTTATAATCATGTGACCAGCCTTTGCCTGCATTAATAGGCTTCCCTTCTCAACTGTCAATTCTTCCCCAGGTAAAAACCTGATTTCCCAGCATTAAGTCTTAACTGAGCATGCTTCTCCCTCGGGGCACACGTCGGGGCGAGGTCAGCTACTGGAAGCAGGAAGTTTGAACATTCAACCCAATGTAATTTTCTACAGGCTCCAGACGCGATTGTGATTGTTGGCTCATTGTAAAGGAAACCTTCACTTGTTTTGAGACCACGTGCCCTTTAAGTGTTTACAAAATAGCTTTTTTTTTTTTTTTTTTTTTTAAAGGTGTTTTAAACCATTCACATCAGGGCAGCAATAAATATTATGAGAACACTATAGAAAGTGTAACCGTAACCAAGATTATTTAACCATGTGTTGTGATATATTCATTGCTAACCCAAAACGTGTGTTTCCGTCCGTTAGTGCTGCCATCAGATGGATCTGTTTTAGGATCCACATGTGATCACCATTTGTTGTGTATCCGAAAATGGATCACAGTGCATGCATTGTGGCCACCCACATTGACATGAACTGCACTAGGATTCTCATGCACTAACGGGACGCAAGTATGTTTGTTTTGTTTTCCTTTATAAAATGTTAACAAAAATTTAATTTCAGCAAAGCAAATTATTCTGGATAGAAATATCACTTTATCATATAAACCGGATGATATTCTAGGTACAGAGACTATAGAGAATGTACGGAATGATAGGGGTTTTAAACATTTCTCAATTTTTACTCTAGGGCTAGGCCACACTAGCGATTTTTAGCTGTTTGTATCCACGTTTAGCGGATTGCGCATGCAATTTTGGTGAGAATGGAAATAGCGGGAACGCAAAAATTCTCGCAATTTCCAATGTGCATGCGTTTGCACATCCGTTTCGTTTTGCTTGCATCATTTTTTTACTCAAACGCATGCGTTTTTATAAGTTTAAATTACAAAATGCATGCGCAAACACGGAAAAAACAAGCGACAACGTGCAGAAACGTTCACAATTGCGTATGCGATTTGGTGTGTTTTAGTGGGGTCTTAGGAAATAAATGTAAAAAAATAAGTCCACACCCACGTGGCTTAACACTGATGTAAAGAGTGAAATGGAAAGGGAGAGAATTGCATTTAAAAGCTACAGATGAAGTGTAATCGTTCCAGGTGGATCTAGATGATTGTCTTTCTTAAGTAAAATGGGATTTATTACCAGTTGTCTCTCTCTGGTGGCAGATTTTCCCCAACCACAAGTGTTGGAAATAAAAGCAGACGCTTTACAAAATGCGCGTCTTTTTCATGTTTGTGTGTGCGTTTTGCGCAGGCGATTTGGAAAAATGGAATCACTGGAATTTCCACGATTTCCACTGCGCATGCGATTGTGCATACATTTCCTTTTTGGTAACACATGCGTTCACCATCTTTTGTGCGTTAACGCATATTTTTTCAATACCGGAAAAAGGCAAAATCGCATGTGCAAATGCACAATGCACAAGACTCGCGTTGCAGTGTGTCCTCAGCTTTTTGTTTGAATGTTCATTCATATGCGTGATCAGCTGTATAAAAACAGCTGATTGCAGAAGAGTTTGCGGGCTTCTGGCGGGCCCTGGGTTCCATATTGGGTACATTTCTGGGGTAGCCCTACACACGCACTAACTCAGACACGTTACACACAAACCAGAACATATGTTAGACACACATTTGCACACACATATACAATACACTTATATTGCTCTAACCTGTATATACAAAATGTAATTTCCAACAGCACACACTGTCCTGTAAATATAAAATGCCCCCAATGTCCATTACACACATTGACCAGTATATGTAAAATGCCCCCAATGTCATTACACACATTGACCAGTATAGTAAAAATGCCCCAATGTCCATTACACACATTGACCAGTATATTAAAATGCCCCAATGTCCATACACTTGACCAGTATATATAAATGTCCCCAATGCCAAGTCCACACATTGCCCAGTATATAAAATGCCCCAATGTCCATTACACACTTTTACCAGATATATAAAATGTCGACATGTCCAGTCCACACATTGCCCAGTATATATAAAATGCCCCCAATGTCCAGTCCACACATTGCCCAGTTATATAAAATGCCCCCAATGTCCAGTCCACACTGACCAGTATATATAAAATGCCCCAATGTCAATTACACACATTGACCAGTATATATAAATGCCCCCAATGTCCATTACACACATTGCCCAGTATATATAAAATGTCCCAATGTCCAGTCCACACATTGCCCAGTATATATAAAATGTCCCCAATGTCCAGTCACACATTGCCCAGTATATATAAAATTTCCCCTAATTCTCAGTCCACACAGTGACCAGATATATTAAAATGCCCCAATGTCCAGTCACACGACCAGTATATATAAATGCCCCGATGTCCAGTACACACACTGACCAGTATATTTAAAATGCCCCCAATGTTCAGTCCACACTGGCCAATGTCCATTACATACATTGACGAGTATATATTAAAATGCCCCCAATGTCCAGTCCACCACTGACCAGTATATATAAAATGCCCCAATGTCCATTACACACTGGACCAGTATATATAAAATGTCCCCAATGTCCAGTCCACACATCGCCCAGTATATATAAAAATGCCACCAATTTCCAGTCCACACACTGACCAGTATATATAAAATGCCCCCAATGTCCAGTCCACGCTGACCAGTATATATAAAATGCCCCCAATGTCCAGTACACACACTGACCAGTATATAAAAATGCCATCAATGTCCATTACACACATTGCCCAGTATATATAAAAATTCCCAATTTCCAATCCACACACTGACCAGTATATATAAAATTCCCCCAATGTCCAGTCCACACTGACCAGTATATATAAATGCCCCAATGTCCATTACACACATTGAACCAGTGGACTGGACATTGGGGGCATTTTATATATACTGGTCAATGTGTGTAATGGACATTGGGGCATTTTATATATACTGGTCAGTGTGGACTGGACATTGTCCACCTTTTAGCGGCATCATGATCAACTTCCTCTTTAGCGCGTATCGCATCAATTTACCCTTTAGCACATATGGCATCTCACTTCCCCTTTAGCGCGTGTCGCATCCCCTTTAGTGCCTATTGCATCAATTTCCCCTTAGTGCCATCCAAACAATTTCCCTTAGCATGTATGGCATTAACTTCCCTTTTAGGGAGCAGCGCATCAACTTCCCCTTTAGCATGTATCGCATCAATTTCCTCTTTGTGCATATCGCATCAACTTCCCCTTAGTGCCTATTGCAACAATTTCCTCTTTAGCGCGTATGCCATCAACATCCCCTTTAGCACCTATCGTATCAGTTTCCCCTTTAGTGCGTATTGCATCAACTTCCCCTTGATGCATCGCATCAAATTATTTTTAGTGCAAACTTGATTTCAGGCCACCTGAAAACGTCGCCATCAGGCGTATTGGTGTGTATTGATGTGATTTAATAAAGTCTTTTGAATTACAATTAAGAGTGCCCCTTGCATTAAACTCCCTTTTTTTAGCGCGAATCGTATCAACTTCCCCTTTAGCACCTATCGCATCAATTTCCCCTTTAATAATGGGGACAACATCTACATTAATTTATTTTTTACTGCAATCGATCATTATTGACACACATGTCCCCCAGAAAACACAATTTTCTTGCAAAAATGACAATGGAAAAGAAAGGCAAGTGAAAAGAATGTGTACGTGGCCTTTCATACTATGGTTTCAGTAGTTTGTGGAGAAAGAGACACAAGGTGTGAAGTAAAATGAGCCCCTTACAGTGCAGTGTTGCAGTGTGGGCGAGTTCATCTATTCACAGCTCTTATTGTCATATTGGGCTGCTAAATGTCAAATGAGATTCAATGTTGATAATTGTGATGCATTTTAGGCTTACAAATCTTTGGTGTGCTTATACTATAAATGGCTCTGTGTTAAGTGAATCCCTGTTGGAAAAGGATTTTGGAGTTTGGTGGGATAACAAACTTGAATGTTGCAAGCAGTGCCAGGCAGCAACAGCTAGAGGCAGCAAGATACTGTCTTGTATAAAGAGGGGTATGGATTCAAGGGAGAAAAATGTTACTCTCTCTTTACAAAGAACGTTTAAGGCCTCATTGGAATATGCAGTGCAGTTTGGAATACTGTGTACAAAAAGGACATCTTGAAAAGGAAAGGGTTCAGGACAGCAACTAAATTAATTAGGGAACTTGGGGAGCTTGAATATGAAGACAGATTGGATACAGTATGCTTACTAAATAAAAAGTGCTTGCATTGGGATATGATCATCTGTATACCATATGTACAGTTAATACATTAATAGGCCCATACAACAAACTGGAGCATTGTTCACAATAGAACATATCATAGGACACGTCAACACACTTAAGACTGGAAGAAAAGAAGTTTAGTCTTCAGGTTTGGAATGGGTTTTTTCACTGTGAAACTATGGAATTGTCTTCCATTGGATGTGAGGATGGCAGGTTCATCGGATATTTTCAAAAAAAGCAGCGTGAGATACTAAAAAAAAATAAAAAAATAAAAAAATGTGCATGTTACTGGTATTGATACATACATTTGTAGTTGATCCAGTGATATTTCCAATTGCCAGGAAGGATTTTTTTTTTTTTGCTTGTAAAAGACATTGATGGCTTTATATATATAGGATCAATGTTGTGTAATGGACATTGATGGTATTTTATATAACTGGACAATGTGGACTGGACATTGGGGACAGTTTATATATACTGGTCAATGTGTGTAATGGACATTGGGGGCATTTTATATATACTGGTCAGTGTGGACTGGACATTGGGGGCATTTTATATATATTGGTCGTGTGTGGACTGGAAATTAGGGGAAATTTTATATATACTGGGCAATGTGTGGACTGGACATGGGGACATTTTATATATACTGGTCAATGTGTGTAATGGACATTGGGGCATTTTATATATACTGGTCAGTGTGGACTGGAACTGGGGGCATTTATATATATATGGCAATGTAGTATGGACATTGAGGTATTTATATACTGGTCAGTGTGGACTGGACATTGGGGGCATTTTATATATACTGGTCAGTGTGTGGACTGGAAATTAGGGGAATTTTTTTATATACTGGGCAATGTGTGGACTGGACATTGGGGACATTTTATTATATGATCTGGTCAAAGTGTGTAATTGACATTGGGATTTTATATATACTGGGCAATGTGTGTAAGGACATTGGGATTTTATATAACTGGTCAGTGTGGACTGGACATTGGGGGATTTTATATTATACTGGTCAATGTGTGTTATGGACATTGGGGGCATTTTTATATATACTGGTCAGTGTGGGACTGGACATTGGGGACATTTTATATATACTGGTCAAAGTGTGGTAATTGACAATGGGGCATTTTATTAATAAGGTCAAGTTGTGTTATGGACATTGGGGGCATTTTAATATACTGGTCAATGTATGTAAGGACATTGATGGCATTTTTATATACTGGTCAGTGTGCACTGGACATTGGGGGCATTTTAAATATACTGGTCAGTGTGTGTAGGACATTGGGGGCATTTTATAATACTGGTCAGTGTGGACTGGATATTGGGGGCATTTTATTATACTGGTCAGTGTGCGGACTGGAAATTGGGGGCATTTTATATATAGGGCAATGTGTGGACTGGACATTGGGGACATTTATATATACTGGTCAAAGTGTGTACTGGACATTGGGGGGCATTTTATATATACTGGGCAATGTGTGGACTGGACATTGTGGACATTTATATATACTGGTAAAAGTGTGTAATGGACATTGGGGCATTTTATATATACTGGGCAATGTGTGGACTGGACATTGGGGGCATTTTATAATTTGGTAAAGTGTGTAATGGACATTGGGGCATTTTATATATACTGGGCAATGTGTGGACTTGGCATTGGGGACATTTTATATATACTGGTCAAAGTGTGTAATTGACACTTGGGGCATTTTATATATACTGGTCAGTGTGGACTGGACATTGGGGCATTTTATATATACTGGTCAGTGTGGACTGGACATTGGGGGCACATTTATATTATACTGGTCAATGTGTAATGGACATTGGGGCATTTTATATACACTGGTTAGTGTGGACGGACATTGGGGGCATTTTATAATACTGGTCAGTGTGGACTGGGACATTGGGGCATTTTATATATACTGGTCAGTGTGGACTGGACATTGGGGGAATTTTATATATACTGGTCAGTGTGTGGATTGGAAATTGGGGAATTTTTATATATACTGGGCAATGTGTGTAATGGACATTGATGGCATTTTATATATACTGGTCAGTGTGTGTACTGGACATTGGGGGCATTTTATATATACTGGTCAGCGTGGACTGGACATTGGGGGCATTTTATATATACTGGTCAGTGTGTGGACTGGAAATTGGTGGCATTTTATATATACTGGGCGATGTGTGGACTGGACATTGGGGACATTTTATATATACTGGTCCAAGTGTGTAATGGACATTGGGGCATTTTATATATACTGGTCAGTGTGGACTGGACATTGGGGGCATTTTATATATATACTCGTCAATGTATGTAATGGACATTGGGCCAGTGTGGACTGAACATTGGGGGCATTTTAAATATACTGGTCAGTGTGTGTACTGGACATCGGGGCATTTTATATATACTGGTCAGTGTGGACTGGACATTGGGGGCATTTTATATATACTGGTCACTGTGTGGACTGGAAATTAGGGGAAATTTTATATATACTGGGCAATGTGTGGACTGGACATTGGGGACATTTTATATATACTGGGCAATGTGTGGACTGGACATTGGGGACATTTTATATATACTGGGCAATGTGTGTAATGGACATTGGGGGCATTTTATATATACTGGTCAATGTGTGTAATTGACATTGGGGCATTTTATATATACTGGTCAGTGTGGACTGGACATTGGGGGCATTTTATATATACTGGGCAATGTGTGGACTGGACATTGGGGGCATTTTATATATACTGGGCAATGTGTGGACTGGACATTCGACATTTTATATATCTGGTAAAAGTGTGTAATGGACATTGGGGCATTTTATATACTGGGCAATGTGTGGACTTGGCATTGGGGACATTTATATATACTGGTCAATGTTATGGACATTGGGGCATTTTATATATACTGGTCAATGTGTGTAATGGACATTGGGGCATTTTACTATACTGGTCAATGTGTGTAATGACATTGGGGGCATTTTACATATACTGGTCAATGTGTGTAATGGACATTGGGGGCATTTTATATTTACAGGACAGTGTTGCTGTTGGAAATTACATTTTGTATATACAGGTTAGAGCATATAAGTGTATTGTATATGTGTGTGCAAATGTGTGTCTAACATATGTTCTGGTTTGTGTGTAACGTGTCTGAGTTAGTGCGTGTGTAGGGCTCCCCAGAAAGTACCCAATATGGAACCCAGGGCCCGCCAGAAGCCCCAAACTCTTCTGCAATCAGCTGTTTTTATACAGCTGATCACGCATATGAATGAACATTCAAACAAAAAGCTGAGGACACACTGCAACGCGAGTCTTGTGCATTGTGCATTTGCACATGCGATTTTGCCTTTTTCCGGTATTGAAAAATATGCGTTAACGCACAAAAGATGGTGAACGCATGTGTTACCAAAAAGGAAATGTATGCACAATCGCATGCGCAGTGGAAATCGTGGAAATTCCAGTGATTCCATTTTTCCAAATCGCCTGCGCAAAACGCACACACAAACATGAAAAAGACGCGCATTTTGTAAAGCGTCTGCTTTTATTTCCAACACTTGTGGTTGGGGAAAATCTGCCACCAGAGAGAGACAACTGGTAATAAATCCCATTTTACTTAAGAAAGACAATCATCTAGATCCACCTGGAACGATTACACTTCATCTGTAGCTTTTAAATGCAATTCTCTCCCTTTCCATTTCACTCTTTACATCAGTGTTAAGCCACGTGGGTGTGGACTTATTTTTTTACATTTATTTCCTAAGACCCCACTAAAACACACCAAATCGCATACGCAATTGTGAACGTTTCTGCACGTTGTCGCTTGTTTTTTCCGTGTTTGCGCATGCATTTTGTAATTTAAACTTATAAAAACGCATGCGTTTGAGTAAAAAAATGATGCAAGCAAAACGAAACGGATGTGCAAACGCATGCACATTGGAAATTGCGAGAATTTTTGCGTTCCCGCTATTTCCATTCTCACCAAAATTGCATGCGCAATCACGCTAAACGTGGATACAAACAGCTAAAAATCGCTAGTGTGGCCTAGCCCTAAGAGTAAAAATTGAGAAATGTTTAAAACCCCTATCATTCCGTACATTCTCTATAGTCTCTGTACCTAGAATATCATCCGGTTTATATGATAAAGTGATATTTCTATCCAGAATAATTTGCTTTGCTGAAATTAAATTTTTGTTAACATTTTATAAAGGAAAACAAAACAAACATACTTGCGTCCCGTTAGTGCATGAGAATCCTAGTGCAGTTCATGTCAATGTGGGTGGCCACAATGCATGCACTGTGATCCATTTTCGGATACACAACAAATGGTGATCACATGTGGATCCTAAAACAGATCCATCTGATGGCAGCACTAACGGACGGAAACACACGTTTTGGGTTAGCAATGAATATATCACAACACATGGTTAAATAATCTTGGTTACGGTTACACTTCTATAGTGTTCTCATAATTTTATTGCTGCCCTGATGTGAATGGTTTAAAACACCTTTAAAAAAAAAAAAAAAAAAAAAAGCTATTTTGTAAACACTTAAAGGGCACGTGGTCTCAAAACAAGTGAAGGTTTCCTTTACAATGAGCCAACAATCACATCGCGTCTGGAGCCTGTAGAAATTACATTGGGTGAATGTTCAAACTTCCTGCTTCCAGTAGCTGACCTCCCCCGACGTGTGCCCCGAGGGAGAAGCATGCTCAGTTAAGACTTAATGCTGGGAAATCAGGTTTTTACCTGGGGAAGAAATTGACAGTTGAGAAGGGAAGCCTATTAATGCAGGCAAAGGCTGGTCACATGATTATAAGCTGGTCACATGGCTGAAAACAGGAAGTGTTGAACCAGGAAGTTACATTGATGAACCTTTCCAATTTTATCAAGAGATGTGATTTAGGTTTTATTTTGATGGTACGTGGGAAGGCTTTTTATATAATTCTACTGGTTTGGAAGAATTTGAGACAACAGTTATCCTTTAAGTTAACTCTGTCCAGTAAGGGATACTGTGGGTGTAGTTATTGTAGGAGTCTTTTAGCCAGCCTTTGTTTCCATGAACATTTGCTAATATTTTCTGAATCCATCATGATATCTGTATCTATAAACTTTTCCCTAAATTAATGGTTATTAGTCAGAAACATTGTCAAACATCACATAGGTCAGTATCTCCTCTAAAAACATACACCTAATCATCAGTTTCTATTCATCAAAACACTATAAAAGTATTGTATGTAGACATAGATGTACCAACAGGTCAATGCAGCTTGTCTACAGCTGCAATATTTAAAGTCTCTGCGGGGGCAGCACAAAACACATTACAGATGGAACTTAGAGAAAATACATATACTTACTGTTTCCCGGTATCGGGTGGAAACAAAGCTGATGTTGGACCATTCAAATTTCATCTTCTCCAGGGCTTTCTCTAGGGAATATTCCTTGCTAGCGAAGCTCCAATCTGCTCCAATCTGTATTACAGAAATGATTCAGCATTATGTGCTATCTGCTAACTTTTATCTCCTATAGGAAAGATGCCTCTCTGCCTGTTAACAACACTAAAATTGCTTTTTAATGTGTTCTCTTTACTCATGACCCTTGGATAATTGAGGGTCTGCAGGTACATATGTCATCACTGATAGCTAGCTACGAAGGAAGGAAATCATGCTGATACCTTGTTTCATAGAATTAGAAAAATAGAGCTAAAGATAAGAGCTAAAAACACAGTTAAAGATCTAATTAAATGAATTACTGCTCATAAATATCAGTGGCGGAGATTCCTCTACCCAATTCTCTCTCATATCAGTGCTAGATACAACACATTTGCTGAATATTGGCTGGTGTGAAGGCCGAATCAGGAACTTCAGTAGATCCCGAAACTTAAGTCATCCAGCATTATGCTTCTACACTAAATATCAACCAGCCTTTCAACTTGTAGATTTATGGCAATGTGTGGACTTGGCATTGGGGACATTTTATATATACTGGTCAATGTGTGTAATGGACATTGGGGCATTTTATATATACTGGTCAATGTGTGTAATGGACATTGGGGGCATTTTACATATACTGGTCAATGTGTGTAATGGACATTGGGGGCATTTTACATATACTGGTCAATGTGTGTAATGGACATTGGGGGCATTTTATATTTACAGGACAGTGTGTGCTGTTGGAAATTACATTTTGTATATACAGGTTAGAGCAATATAAGTGTTATTGTATATGTGTGTGCAAAATGTGTGTCTAACATATGTTCTGGTTTGTGTGTAACGTGTCTGAGTTAGTGCGTGTGTAGGGCTACCCCAGAAATGTACCCAATATGGAACCCAGCAGGGCCCGCCAGAAGCCCGCAAACTCTTCTGCAATCAGCTGTTTTTATACAGCTGATCACGCATATGAATGAAACATTCAAACAAAAAGCTGAGGACACACTGCAACGCGAGTCTTGTGCATTGTGCATTTGCACATGCGATTTTGCCTTTTTCCGGTATTGAAAAAATATGCGTTAACGCACAAAAGATGGTGAACGCATGTGTTACCAAAAAGGAAATGTATGCACAATCGCATGCGCAGTGGAAATCGTGGAAATTCCAGTGATTTCCATTTTATCCAAATCGCCTGCGCAAAACGCACACACAAACATGAAAAAGACGCGCATTTTGTGGAAAAGCGTCTGCTTTTATTTCCAACACTTGTGGTTGGGGAAAATCTGCCACCAGAGAGAGACAACTGGTAATAAATCCCATTTTACTTAAGGAAAGACAATCTATCTAGATCCACCTGGAACGATTACACTTCATCTGTAGCTTTTAAATGCAATTCTCTCCCTTTCCATTTCACTCTTTACATCAGTGTTAAGCCACGTGGGTGTGGACTTATTTTTTTACATTTATTTCCTAAGACCCCACTAAAACACACCAAATCGCATACGCAATTGTGAACGTTTCTGCACGTTGTCGCGTGTTGTTCCGTGTTTGCGCATGCAATTTTGTAATTTAACATTATAAAAACGCATGCGTTTGAGTAAAAAAATGATGCAAGCAAAACGGAAACGGATGTGCAAACGCATGCACATTGGAAATTGCGAGAATTTTTGCGTTCCCGCTATTTCCATTCTCACCAAAATTGCATGCGCAATCACGCTAAACGTGGATACAAACATGCTAAAAATGCGCTAGTGTGGCCTAGCCCTAAGAGTAAAAATTGAGAAATGGTTTAAAACCCCTATCATTCCGTACATTCTCTATAGTCTCTGTACCTGAGAATATATCATCCCGGTTTATATGATAAAGTGATATTTCTATCCAGAGATAATTTGCTTTGCTGAAATTAAAAGTTTTTGTTAACATTTTATAAAGGAAAACAAAACAAACATACTTGCGTCCCGTTAGTGCATGAGAATCCTAGTGCAGTTCATGTCAATGTGGGTGGCCACAATGCATGCACTGTGATCCATTTTCGGATACACAACAAATGGTGATCACATGTGATCCTAAAACAGATCCATCTGATTGCAGCACTAACGGACGGAAACACACGTTTTGGGTTAGCAATGAATATATCACAACACATGGTTAAAATAATCTTGGTTAACGGTTACACTTTCTATAGTGTTCTCATAACATATTTATTGCTGCCCTGATGTGAAGTGGTTTAAAACACCTTTAAAAAAAAAAAAAAAAAAAAAAAGCTATTTTGTAAACACTTAAAGGGCAACTGTGGTCTCAAAACAAGTGAAGGTTTCCTTTACAATGAGCCAACAATCACATCGCTGGCTGGAGCCTGTGAGAAATTACATTGGGGTGAATGTTCAAACTTCCTGCTTCCAGTAGGCTGACCTCGCCCCGACGTGTGCCCCGAGGGAGAAGCATGCTCAGTTAAGACTTAATGCTGGGGAAATCAGGTTTTTTACCTGGGGAAGAAATTGACAGTTGAGAAGGGAAGCCTATTAATGCAGGCAAAGGCTGGTCACATGATTATAAGCTGGTCACATGGCTGAAAACAGGAAGTGTTGAACCAGGAAGTTACATTGATGAACCTTTCCAATTTTATCAAGAGATGTGATTTAGGTTTTATTTTAAAGGTACGGTGGAAGGCTTTTTATATAATTCTTACTGGTTTGGAAGAATTTGAGACCACAGTTATCCTTTAAGTTAACTCTGTCCAGTAAGGGATACTGTGGGGTGTAGTTATTGTAGGAGTCTTTTAGCCAGCCTTTTGTTTCCATGAACATTTGCTAATATTTTCTGAATCCATCATGATATCTGTATCTATAAACTTTTCCCTAAATTAATGGTTATTAGTCAGAAACATTGTCAAACATCACATAGGTCAGTATCTCCTCTAAAAACATACACCTAATCATCAGTTTCTATTCATCAAAACACTATAAAAGTATTGTATTGTAGTACATAGATTGTACCAACAGGTCAATGCAGCTTGTCTACAGCTGCAATATTTAAAGTCTCTGCGGGGGCAGCACAAACACATTACAGATGGAACTTAGAGAAAATACATATACTTACTGTTTCCCGGTATCGGGTGAAAACAAAGCTGATGTTGGACCATTCAAATTTCATCTTCTCCAGGGCTTTCTCTAGGGAATATTCCTTGCTAGCCGAAGCTCCAATCTGCTCCAATCTGTATTACAGAAATGATTCAGCATTATGTGACTATCTGCTAACTTTTATCTCCTATAGGAAAGATGCCTCTGCCTGTTATAACAACACTAAAATTGCTTTTTAATGTGTTCTCTTTACTCATGACCCTTGGATAATTGAGGGTCTGCAGGTACATATGTCATCACTGATAGCTAGCTATCGAAGGAAGGAAATCATGCTGATACCTTGTTTCATAGAATTAGAAAAATAGAGCTAAAGATAAGAGCTAAAAACACAGTTAAAGATCTAATTAAATGAATTACTGCTCATAAATATCAGTGGCGGAGATTCCTCTACCCAATTCTCTCTCATATCAGTGCTAGATACAACACATTTGCTGAATATTGGCATGGTGTGAAGGCCGAAATCAGGAACTTCAGTAGATCCCGAAACTTAAGTCATCCAGCATTATGCTTCTAACATAAATATCAACCAGCCTTTCAACTTGTAGATTTTATGTATTTGTGTCTTAAAGGGAAAGAGACAACTGGGTTGCTAGATTATTTGGTCTAGTAGGGACACACTTAATAAATGTAATTAGAAGGGCTGCACCGATTGTAAAGTGAATCCAATTAAACAAAATTAAGTCTTATTCAGCCAAGCTGCATGTGTGTTTAATAGGCAGACATCCCCCCCTGCCAAATGTTGCTTCCATTGCAGGATGAGGGAGAGGGCATGTTGGTTGGCATGACAGGGACGTGGTGTTGAGTAAAGTTCAGTGAGTGGCGTGGCGTGGCAGGGGCAGAGTTAGAGACATTCTGGGGGCATGACGGCCATGTAAGGGGCATTGTCAGGGACGTGGTGGCCAGGTAAGGGGAGTTCCAAGGGCATAGGTTGACGGTTCTTGCAGTTGCGGGAGTTTGGAGTGGTTTTGTGGGAGGCCACCCCAGAATCTGGGAGACTCCTGTGACTGCCGGGAGGGGTGAGATACCTAAATACCAAGGCTTTAAATTGATAAATAGCAGGGGGTATTAATAAGTTTAAAAAATAAGGTATTGCAGTCAATGCTTGAAAATGGTCTAACCCCACCCCCCTTCTCAGACTTATCACCATTTTAGAAAATGCTCCAATTCTGGTGAAAATGGCAGCAAGAAGTTAATGTTTTATAAATAAATATAGATAGATTAAAATAAATAGTGTATGCCCCCGAAATAAAGCTGGCCATACACAATCGAATTTCAATGTATATTAACAGCTTCCATATTGAGAAATACACATACACCATAGGTTACCCTATTACCTGCAAACAAAATGATCCTCCATGTGATTACCCATACTGCAGTAGGATTGTCACCAGCAGCACATGCAGCATGGCTGAATTAGAATTAAAGGATAACTAAACTTATTTTTTTACTCCTAATGTTCAAGCCTTTCTCCGCAGAACACTAATATACTGTAAGATTCATGTACATTTTGTAACTAGAAGGTTTTCATGTTGTTGGAAGCCCACATCACACATGGTTTCGAACTTCCTTGCATTAGCTCTGGTAAAACACCAGACTAGAAACTCCTAGCCAATAAGTTTACAAGTTTCATTCCCTAAACTATAAACTGCAAATATTACTTTTGTTTTTTTGCAGGAAAAGAAAAGGAATGTGTGGGGGAAATGTGTTTTCATAAAATATTCACACTATTAAATCTCTGTTCTGTGTCTGAGAGGCAGAATCTGCTGTAACATTTTATGTGACTAATGGAGGAGGGGGAGAAAGGGCTCCCCTGTGCATTCCACTACCCCCGCGGCAAGACAGGAAGCAAAGACATTTACAAAGGAAAGACACTACTACTCTTCGCTTTCCAGCTTGGACTAGACATTGCAGGAGAACCATAAAGTGCAGAGGTGTAAGGTAAGATTTTTTTAAAACACACATGGGGCATAGTGGGTAAATTATAGTTTTGGGGTGGGCATGCCCTTTAAAAAGAGCTAAAAATCTTGACAGCTGAACTGTAAGATGGTTCAGATTGGTTATCTAAAGAAATAGGGGTACGATCAACAAAAATTAATTGCCCTTTCCAGAAAAGGGCAATTAAAAAAACTAATTCTCCAGTGTACATATCCTTTAACATTAAAAATTAAGCACTGATTTTGCCATTCTGGGAATTTCTAATTACTTTATGTCCTTCTGTTTTTTTTTATGTTAATTGAAATCTTCTCCCTAAAAACAACATTAACCCCAATTATCAACACAAGGAGCTGATGAAAACCTCTTCGTAGAGGTAAAGTAAAAAAGGACCTATTATCATAAAACAGTGTGCTTATCTGTGATTACATCGTAGTGTCCCCTTCACCTGCATTTACAATTATATTAAACTGAATTTTTCTGCAAATTTTGTATCTACACAGTAGGGATTACCTTTTTCATCACTTGTTTATATGGCACAACAGAAGAAAGGTTCTGTCTGATAATCAGTAATATTATGGACTTATAAATAGTATTAAAAGGTATCTCCACACTCTAAATAGTTTTTTATATAATGTAGGGCCACCCCTGACCGAAATATTAGATTTCTAAAAAAGACCAAAATCTACTTACACTCAACCTTGCAACAGGGCCCAAGCTGGCAGCCGCGATTGCTAAGAGGCAGCCAATCACATATGGGGCTGCCTGTATTGCAGGCACCGCAGGAGTGAAGGCTGTAGTAGAGTTATGATTCTTTTTTTTTTAGCAATCTAACAGTGGTAGGGGTGGGCAGGATGCCCTACATTATATTAAAAACTTTTTTATGCTAGTGAAGGGGCAGTCATGGAGGGATCAGAAGGGTGGGAGGGGCTCCCCTGAGCATGTCACTGTCCTCTCAGAGGACAAGGAGAGGTAGAAACCTTTCCCACAGGAGACACCCTTACCTTCAGTTTTCTGGATTCGGACAAGCATTGTAGAGAACTATAAGGAGCAGAGATGTAAGGTAAGGATTTTTTTAAACTACACAGTGGGCCATAGTGAACTAAATTTTAGTTTTGGGGGTGGACATGCCCTTTAATGAAATGAAACTTTATTGAACACAAGCTTAATTTATTTTCCATTAGATCAGTGATATTGTTGGTTCATATTCACACAAACCAGATACATCTCTTATTAAGATGTTGGAGCATGGACTGTCAAAATATGCTGAAAGTAAGGCTTATTTTATTGGTTTAGTATAACGAACATTTGCACCTACTGTAGCTAATGTTTACCTTTAGCACCACTGCACATCAATGTATCCTGGAAGTTGATCCTGCATAGTATGTCCCACAACTGAGCATCATACAGTAAGTGCCACCTTTCTCATGAGGCAGAGTGAAAATCCTGCTCAGGACATGGTGTTACTCTTCAGTAGATGTCTAAGATCATGCTCTCAATCACATAGACAAGCAAACAAAAGGTGATGGAAGCGCACACTATCCACAGAAAATTCTGTTTATTACATCACAAAACACAACGTTTCAGAGAACACTATGTCTCCTTTATCAGGTGATGAAGGAGACATACAGGGAAATTCAATAAAAGTTCTTAAAGTTAAAATGGTGGCTAATTTTGCCCAACCGTCAGATCTTATTTAACATTTGAAACATCTGATTGGTTGGGGCAAAATTAGCACCATTTTTTAACAATAAGAACTTTTATTGGATCTCCCTGATAGTGTTCCTCGAAACTTTGTATTGTGTGCGCTTCCATCACCTTTGTTTGCTTGTACTATAGCTTTGAATCTTAAGGTAAGAGGATTGACAGAACAGCAATCTAACTACAGTGGGCAAATTGCCTGAAGGAGTGCCTAGGCCCAACCTATACTGTACGGACTTTCAACATATAGGAACCTATTTGAGGTGGGGGGGTTCCTGTACAGTATACTGCCTGTCCCATTAATAAAAATTTGATATACAATGAGGAAAAAGACTGTGTATCCACCCCTTACTAAGATACACAAAGGCATTTACAGAGAAGATGTACGTTATAATTATGCACAGAAAAGGATTTGACTTCTTACTCATTTGTAAAACCTGATAACATGAGACATTTTTGCAGCAAATTTTATTAAGCAGAATTTAAAAAAGAAAAAACTTTTCTTTAGCTATGCTGAGGGTGGGAACTCCCCCAGTGATTGTCTGGGTCTGCCACTATCAGCTTAGCCAGTCTTTTTTAAATATGATATTTTATATCTGTTCCATCTGTTTTTTCTTTTCTTTCTCTCTTTTTTTGCCTTCTGTATTCTCTGGAGACGTTCTCATCATGACTATAGAAGAATGTAAATAATAACTTTCTGCCTTAAAATTTTTTCTCTGGGCAAATGATATTGACTGAATGCTAAAAGCATAGTATAATGTATGTGACTTTGTACAGTGCTATGCAAAAGTGTTAGTAGTTTACCCAGAAAAAAGACTTATAGACCATGGACTAATATTTCAATGATTTTTATCAAATCACCTACTTCACTTTAAGAGATGGACTAGAACTCGAACCCGAGTTCAAGCAAACTTATCAAGTTCGAACGGACTCAACTTTTCGAACTATCCTCAGACCCGAATTTCTTGGACTTTCAAACTTTTGATAATTATCTAATTAGAAAATCGTCAAATGTTCAAATCGTTTATAGGGATAATTATTGAATGTTTGAATATTTTATGGATAATTATGAATGTTCGAATAGTTATGGGATATAATTATCAAATGTTTAAATTGTTTATGGGATAATTATCGAATGTTCGAATTGTTTATGGGATAATTATCAATTTGTTCATTGTTTTATGGGATAATTATCAAATGTTCGAATTGTTTATTGGGATAATTATCAATGTTCGAATGTTTATGGGATATTATCGAATGTTCGAATCGTTTATGGCTAATTATTGAATGTTCGAATCGTTTAGAAATAATATCTATGTTTGAATTGTTTATGGGATAATTATCTAATGTTTGAATCGTTTATGGGAAATTATCGAATGAGCTTGAATGTACCACGTGTGACAGTGAGAATAAATCGTTTTTTTGAAAGTTCTGGTTATTCAAACTTGTTCCCCAACCATTTCCCAGAGCCATTTACATTAAAGGAAAATGATACTCACCTTTTCCCGATCCACTGCAGCATAGTACCCAGGGTGAGGACCTAAAATCCTCACCCTGGGTACTTTCCCTAACTCCTACACTACTTACTGCAAATATGCTTCGGCGATCCGCACTGTTCCACCTCCCTTCTACTGTCAGTGACAGTTGCGGGGCAGCCAATTGGAAGAGCATATCTTCCTATTGGCTGCAATTGCGATCTGTCACTGAAGCAGGAAGAGCGGAGAATGAGCGATCACCGCAGCAGATTTGCAGTAAGTAGTGCAGGAGTTAGGGAAAGTACCCAGGTGGGGACTTTAATGGGCCCGTTTTCGAACATTTTCGGAAGTTCGGCCACCTCTACTTTCATTTGCAGACGTTCATCCATATACTATTCTCTCGTTTTTTAGCAGACAAAATTCCTATAATTGAGACTAGAGATATTAGGGCAATAATTCCAGCGATAAAAGTATCGCAAAATATTTTGCCATATTAAATCATGAGCGTCGAATGCGCGAGTGTCTTTTGCAAAACCCACATATCCGGCTCTAAGATGGAGTTAAGGTTTGTCTTAACTGATATTGAATCGTTTAGTGGGAATTTAACCCCATAAACTGTCCAGTGTCTCTGGGTAAATGAGCCTGTAAGAATTTTAAAATTAAGATTTTTTTCCACTGAACTTTCCCTTTAAAGGGGAACTGTGGTCCAAAAATGACTTTGTAAATTGAGTAAATTGACAGAAATTGCTCCCCTTTTTGCAATTTATTTCCATTGTTTATTTTACATATTTTTGAAAGTATTTACATTTTTGTGTGTGATATGGCAGCAGCATCACCAGGTCCCCTGCACTCCCCTGCTTCCTGCTCTGAAACTGTCAGTCAATCTGTCCTGTGTCTCCTCCTCCCCTTTGCAGCCCCCCTGCTCTCCCACTTATGGACCCCATGGTCCCTCCAGTTGCAGGCCCCCCATGGCCCATTATCTTACAGACCCTGTGTGGCCCTGCCCACTCGCGGTGCTGTGGCCCTGCTGTTTCACACACAGTGAAAGAGAAGGGCTGTAGATTCCCTTACCTTCTCTGTCAGGACTTCACACACAGCAGAGAGAAGGAGGGACTTCCTGTCTCCCTCACACACTGAGGGAGTTTGAGGCTGTGCTTGCCGGCACCACTGTGCAGAGAAGCCTTAGGAATGTCACATGTCAGCCTCCCACCCATTAAAGGATAAGTGCACTGTAAAATCAAGTTATGTTCTTGGAAGCTGCAGCTTTAATAATACAGTTGCCTTTTTTTTTACCTGTGCCCCTCCAGAGCCTAGCTTGTGCCTTGAAAGTTGCTGACATCTTGTTACTGGTTTGCTGAATGTTAAGCTCCGCCCCTCTGAGATTTCCCTCTCTTTCTCCTGCTGTGACCCTCAAACAGTAATGCCTGTGTGTTCCGTGCACTCTCCTGCTTGAGCCTCAAACAGTAATGCCTGTGAGTTCCGTGCACGTGCGGTGCACAGAACTAACAAGCATTGCTGTTTGAGGCTCAAGCAGGAGAAAGCAGAGGAAATCTCAGAGGGCGGAGCTTAACATTCAGCAAACCAGTACCAAGATGTCAGCACTTCCAGGCACAAGCTAGGCTCTGGAGGGGCATAGGTAAAAAAAAATATGGCAACGTGTATTTACATGGCTGAAAACAGGAAGTTTCAATGCAGTAAGTAATATTGCTGAACCTTTCCAGCAATAACTTCTCACAATTTTATATAGAGATGTGATTTAGGTTTTATTTTGAAGGTACGGTGGAAGGCTTTTTTATAATTATTACTAGTTTGGAAGAATTCAAAACCACAGTTACCCTTTAAGGAAGTTGCTTTATTTCAAGTTCTGAATTTTCTGAAGTGTTCCCCAGAGCCATGACATTAAATTACCATTGCTATTATAACCTATTTTTCTTTGAACTTCTTAAACTATTTGTCCCCACTGACTTTAATGGGTCCGATTTCGGACTTTCGAATTTTTAAACTTCAAAAAGTTCAAAAATCCAAAATGGGACCAGATTTTTCGCAAGTTTGCCCATCTCAATCAGAGACAATTATTTTACTTTTCGTCCTCTCTATCTTGAGCAGGGATGTCCAACCTACACCCTCCATATGTTGTTGGCGAATGCTGGTAGTTTTAGTACGGCTTATGTGGTAATCAGTTTGTATTGAGACTACAGTTTGTATTGAGACTAGAATGCTGATCAGTTTTGTAATCAGCATGTTCTTTATGCATGTTCTTTTATGCATTGGCCTTTTGTAGAATAGCAGTTTTCTCTTTCCCAGTTTCACACTGTTTCCTGTTCTGTTAGTTTGCCTAGGTTTAACAATTAGCAGCTGTCGTGATTATTTATGATCTCTATACCAGTAGAATACCTCCCAACTTCTAAACTCTGCAAATTGGGATGGGGGCGGAGTCACAAACAACTCAGCCTGAATGTCATGGCCATGCCCCACATCATGGATATGCACCCAAACTTCATGGACACACCCACATTGTGGTTAAGTTTCATGTTTGACAATCAGTGTCAGACTAGGGTATGGCCCACCTTTCTTACTTTTTGTGACTCTAGGTTTATTTCTTTTTTTTTTCTTAGGCCATTTCTCTCTGTACCAAAATTAAAAAAAAAAAATTCTCTATTTTGATGAGTGAATGGTCGGTGGACCCCCTGTATTCTGGTTGGTCAGTCTGACCCGTTGACAATAAACATTTCTGTTGGTGTAGCACCTGTGTTCTTAATAGAACAATATAATCAGGGCAGAGTGGAGCAGTCCACACGAACTTAAATATGCCTACCATTAAAGAAATAAAAAAAGACAACGTAACAGTCTACAACCTATATTTTAGTAAACTACTGTAAAAGCCTAAGAAGTTTGCAAAAAACACAGGGGTCCCACCTCTCCCTTAGGTCCAGGAGTCTCCTGGGTTCTGGGGTGGTCTCCCGCACTTCCGCAAGGCCACCCCAAACTACCACAAGAACCTTGAAGCTCTGCCACCAGACAGCCCACTCCCCACCCTGGAACACCACTAACTCTGCCCCAGAACACCCTAACCCCACCTTCACCCCACCCACTCTCATTCTCTGGTGATTGACACCCTCCTCTCACCCCTGGCATGCCCCTTCACCACACCCTCTCATTATGCCCCCTCCCGCCCGGCACATGAGTTTGGACGAATTCAAACTATCCGAACTAGTTCTGATTCGACACTATTTCGGGTTTTCTGAACTCGTGAACTTATTTTCGATAATTATGGAAAAATTAAATAATTATCAAGTTCTCAAATCCAAACGTTCGAATTCGTTTACCCTCAAATGTAGCCTTCGATTTCTGTCACCATCAAATGTATTGTTCGAGTTTGTGTAACCCTCCAATGTATTATTCGGTAACCCTCAAGTGTAGCAGTTGATTTTGGTCCCCTGGAATGTAGCCTTAGATTTCGGTAACCCTCAAATGTATTTTTCGGTAACCCTCAATGTATCAGTCGATTTTGGTAACCCTGGATGTAGCCTTCAATTTCGGTAATTTTCGAATGTATCGTTCGGTAACCCTTGAATGTATCGGTCAATTTCAGTAACACTCGAATGTAATGTTCGATTTTTATAACCCTCGAATGCAGTATTGGAATTTGGTACCCTCGAATGTAATGTTCGATTTTTGTAACCCTCAAATAAAATGTTTTATTTTCGATAAACCTCAAATGTATCATTTGGTAACCCTCGATTTGCCCATAACCCTCAAATTTAGCATGCGAAAAACCCAACAATTGCTCGATCGTGGGGAAAAAGAAGTGTTTAAAACATTGTTGACATTGTTGTTTATTGTCAAGATACTGCACATTATAGTGCTCCCCCCACTTCCATGGTAAACAGATTGCCTGTTAGGCTAAATGATTAAATGATTTGCTTATTTAATTTTTATTTATTTTCATCATGATTGTTTCTCAATTAAATTCCAAACCTTTAAAACCAGAGGAACAAATATTCTCTGCTCTCAAAATCATACATTTGCTCATCAGCAATATGAGATGGAGATAATCTTTTGGTATGCAAGCGGACTTATTACCAACTTACTGGGAACCTAGTGTCAACCAACTACTGCACTGTATGGCAAGTAGCCTATTGGCCAGCGATTAAGCCATTTTGCCTTCCCCTTACCCCACCTCATTTATCTTTACTGGCAACTAAAGAAAAATAAAACATCGGCTCTTTGGAACCTATTGAATTTCCAAAAATCAGTTTTGAACCCAATTAAATCATAATATTTGAATTTTTATATATTCAAATGCAATTTCCGATTTTTAAAACCAATTTTTGATCTTATTTTTTAATTTTCCATTTTCAACCTAACATTTAATTTTTGATTGATTAATATTTGATTTTCGATTTTCTGATTATTACTTGCGAGTTTCAAAAATTCCATCAGATCCAGGAATTTTTGAAACTGCAGTTCCAATTGAGGTTATTTCAAAAGCGGTATTTATCACTACTGGCAACCTCGCAGGGAGGTGTCCCCAGAGCAGAGGAACTTGGGAAGAAGAGAAGATAAAATTATAACAATAAGATTTATCGTTACATATGGACTTACATGAACTTAATTTAATATTACATTTTTTATTCTTCTAAACCATAGGATTTTTATACAGTATGTGAGTTTGAAGGTAGAATTCCCTTTAATTCCCTATAAACAAAACTAAAGGCTTCAAATGAATTAAAATAAATGCTCAAAATGCTTGTGTGAAGACTTTTTTCCGTTTATTTTTTCTGCAGTTCTGTAGATATATTTTCATATTTCTATGCCAGCTGAACAGTATGAATTAATACATTATGCAATAGTCCCCCCAATTACATACCTCCTGCATAATAAACTATCTACTCTGCTTATATGCAGGGCTCTGGGGGCATTCCATTTCACCTTTACAGATCTGGATCAATTAAATAGCAAGTCCAGTCCCCAGCCCACACTAGTCCTGCAGCCAGATGAGAGAATCCACTTACTTGTTAAGCTGCATGTTGGTAAAGATCTGCAAATCAACTGTTTTCTTACTTGTTTTTATAAATCATGAGCTGTACTGGTAAGGGACTAATTTTCTCCTCACCCTCAGAGTCCAGTAAAGTAAGAAATGTTTTGGTAGCTAATTATGCAGAAAACACAATAACTAACGTGTGTAGCAAGTATATGCAGTCAATAGTTATGGGGAGATTTGTCAAAAATAAAAAAAAATGTGGAGTACCAAGGACGCCTCAGACATATGAATGTTCACAATAATAAGACTCTTCTGAGCTGGTACTGTATGAGGTATAGCATTTCATACTTTTTTTTTTGTTTTCAATTATCAATGCAAACATTAAAAAGGGTAAAATAGAAAGGTAAAGTTTAACATTGAATTTTGCTTAAATGGCCACACTTTTAAAAGGCAACGACTTTGGAAGCACCATCCTTAATATTAATATATTGGTCCGAAATTATTTTAAGGGTCAGCTAGGGGGAAATGTGTGGGTTTGTTAGGTTAGCCATACACAGACTACTAATCGTACAATATCGATATATCCCTATATCGTTCACCAGGATTATTGTGTGTAGAAGCCCCTTTTTATAAGGTGAATAACGATTATATGATACCAATATTGTACGATTGGTATGGTTGCATGTATTGGCCCCCAACTTATTGAGGGTCATGGTCTGGTTTGGTATTATTAGAAAAATAAAAGCTAAGAGTCAGTGGTATGTATGATTATGCCAAATGCTAAGAATGAAGACATCTTGGATATAAAGTATACCTTTTATTGGCTAACAAAATGATTGAAAATGCAAGCTTTCGAAGCACTAGGCTTCTTCCTCAGGCATGATACCATACTGATCTTATAAAGCACTGTATTTTATAACTACTAGAACAAAGACTTTCTAACATTACATAGATGTTTTTTTGCACCCATGCCTGATTGGCAATGGCTGTCGTAAATAAAACAGTAAATACACATTCAATGATCACAGGCAGTAATAAAAGAATTAGCAGGGGTTAAATAAACAATTAGATACACTTCACCTCTAGTGTCCATGGAGGGTCTGGTAAAATTAGATATTTATGGTGGGGTGGTTTATAGGAATTTAGTCTGATTAACTCTACATGACATTAAGATTAGAAACATAGTGACACACATAATTCCTCTAAACCACCCAAACCCATAAATATCTCATTTATACCAGACCCTCCATGGACACTAGAGGTGAAGTGTATCTATTGTTTATTTACCCCTGCTGATTCTTTTATACTGCCTGTGATCATTGAATGTGTATTTACTGTTTTATTTATGACAGCCCTTGCCAATCAGGCATGGGTGCAAAAGATAACATCTATGTAATGTTAGAAAGTCTTTGTTCTAGTATGTATAAAATAGAGTGCTTTATAAGATTCAGTATTGTATCATGCCTGAGGAAGAAGCCTAGTGCTTTGAAAGCTTGCATTTTCAATCATTTTAGTTAGATAATAAAAGGTATTACTTTATATCCAAGATGTCTTCACTTTCATCTATGGCTAACACGGTACAATTCTCTACTACAAATGCTAAGAGTGTAAGAGGCCTCTGGGAAATGTTATGTTTCCATTTTATGCACTTTTCTTATTGTACCACCCAGTGGGAATTTATATTATTGACACAAAACACTGCCCTTCCACATACAGTATCTATAGCTGGACTGATTAGTGCTGGTGGTCTTAAGGTCCAATCTAGACAAGGGGAAAATTTGTTCTGAAAATATCTGTTGTATTCAATTAGATCAACTGGACTTGAAGTTTAGTTCTTGAAGACGTTTCGCTAGCCATCCGACTGGCTTTCTCAATTCAGAATGACTTGTACAAGAATCTGTGGCAATTATGTACCCTGGAAAATCCCAATTAGCATACCACAGCCAGGTGTTAAGGGCGTGATTGCATAGTGGCTAAGAGGAACCCCCCAGGGTAAGGTGTCAAACAGCATTGTACATACAGACAGTTGTTGTCGAACCCCCCCACCTCTATTTAGGCTTGGTTTCTTTATTTTCACATAAATGGCCTCCTTGACACCTCTCTTGAACCAGTCATGTTCCATTGCCAATATGTTAACATTACAATCTTCAAAGGTGACTTCCACCTTTGACACCTGGCTGTGGTATGCTAATTGGATTTTCCAGGGTACATATTGCCACAGATTCTTGTACAAGTCATTCTGAATTGAGAAAGCCAGTTGATGACTAGCGAAAGAACTAACTTCAAGTCCAGTTGATCTAATTGAATAAAAGATGTAGCTCCCACTTGTTAGCTAATCATATCACTGCACAAGGAGACTCACTGTCTGAGAGGCAGAATCTGCTGTAACATTTTATGTGACTAATGGAGGTGAGTCCTTGTGCAGTGATATGATTAGCTAACAAGTGGGAGCTACATCTTTTATTCAATTAGATCAACTGGACTTGAAGTTTAGTTCTTTCGCTAGTCATCCAACTGGCTTTCTCAATTCAGAATGACTTGTACAAGAATCTGTGGCAATTATGTACCCTGGAAAATCCCAATTAGCATACCACAGCCAGGTTTGTCTGTCAAAGGTGGAAGTCACCTTTGAAGATTGTAATGTTAACATATTGGCAATGGAACATGACTGGTTCAAGAGAGGTGTCAAGGAGGCCATTTATGTGAAAATAAAGAAACCAAGCCTAAATAGAGGTGGGGGGTTCGACAACAACTGTCTGCTATGTACAATGCTGTTTTGACACCTTACCCTGGGGGTTCCTCTTAGCCACTATGCAATCACGCCCTTAACACCTGGCTGTGGTATGCTAATTGGGATTTTCCAGGGTACATAATTGCCACAGATTCTTGTACAAGTCATTCTGAATTGAGAAAGCAGTCGGATGGCTAGCGAAACGTCTTCAAGAACTAAACTTCAAGTCCAGTTGATCTAATTGAATACAACAGATATTTTCAGAACAAATTTCCCTTGTTCGATTGGACCTTAAGACCACCAGCACTAATCAGTCCAGCTATAGATACTGTATGTGGAAGGGCAGTGTTGTGTCAATAATATAATTCCCACTGGGTGGACAATAAGAAAAGTGCATAAAATGGAAACATAACATTTCCCAGAGGCCTCTTACACTTTAGCATTTGTAGTAGAGAATTGTACCGTGTAGCCATAGATGAAAGTGAAGACATCTTGGATATAAAGTAATACCTTTTATTATCTAACTAAAATGATTGAAAATGCAAGCTTTCAAAGCACTAGGCTTCTTCCTCAGGCATGATACAATACTGAATCTTATAAAGCACTCTATTTTATACATACTAGAACAAAGACTTTCTAACATTACATGATGTTATCTTTGCACCCATGCCTGATGGCAAGGGCTGTCGTAAATAAAACAGTAAATACACATTCAATGATCACAGGCAGTATAAAAAGAATCAGCAGGGGTAAATAAACATAGATACACTTCACCTCTGTGTCCATGGAGGGTCTGGTATAAATGAGATATTTATGGGTTTGGGTGGTTTAGAGGAATTATGTGTGTCACTAGTTTCTAACTTAATGTCATGTAGAGTTAATCAGACTAAATTCCTATAAACCACCCCACCATAAATATCTAATTTTACCAGACCCTCCATGGACACTAGAGGTGAAGTGTATCTAATTGTTTATTTAACCCCTGCTAATTCTTTTATTACTGCCTGTGATCATTGAATGTGTATTTACTGTTTTATTTACGACAGCCATTGCCAATCAGGCATGGGTGCAAAAAAACATCTATGTAATGTTAGAAAGTCTTTGTTCTAGTAAGTATAAAATACAGTGCTTTATAAAGATGCGTTATGGGTATCATGCCTGAGGAAGAAGCCTAGTGCTTCGAAAGCTTGCATTTTCAATCATTTTAGTTAGCCAATAAAAGGTATTACTTTATATCCAAGATGTCTTCATTCTTAGCATTTGGCATAATCATACATACCACTGACTCTAGCTTTTATTTTTCTAATAATACCAAACCAGACCATGACCCTCAAATAAGTTTGGGGGCCAATACATGCAACCATACCAATCGTACAATATTGGTATCATATAATCGTTATTCACCTTATAAAAAGGGGCTTCTACACACAATAATCCTGGTTGTACGATATAGGGATATATCGATATTGTACGATTAGTAGTCTGTGTATGGCTAACCTAACAAACACCATACACATTTCCCCCTAGCTGACCCTTAAAATAATTTCGGACCAATATATTAATATTAAGGATGGTGCTTCCAAAGTCGTTGCCTTTTAAAAGTGTGGCCATTTAAGCAAAATTCAATGTTAAACTTTACCTTTCTATTTTACCCTTTTTACTGTTTGCATTGATAATTGAAAACAAAAAAAAAGTATGAAATGCTATACCTCATACAGTACCAGCTCAGAAGAGTCTTATTATTGTGAACATTCATATTTCTGAGGCTGTCCTTGGTACTCCACATTTTTTTTTATTTTCTGACAACTCTCCCCCATAACTATTGACTGAATATACTTGCTACACACGTTAGTTATTGTGTTTTCTGCATAATTAGCTACCAAAACATTTCTTACTTTACTGGACTCTGAGGGTGAGGAGAAAATTAGTCCCTTACCAGTACAGCTCATGATTTATAAAACAAGTAAGAAAACAGTTGATTTGCCGATCTTTACCAACATGCAGCTTAACAAGTAATTGTGGATTCTCTCATCTGGCTGCAGGACTAGTGTGGGCTGGGGACTGGACTTGCTTATTTAATTGATCCAGATCTGTAAAGGTGAAATGGAATGCCCCCAGAGCCCTGCATATAAGCAGAGTAGATAGTTTATTATGCAGGAGGTATGTAATTGGAGGAGCCTATTGCATAATGTATTAATTCATACTGTTCAGCTGGCATAGAAATATGAAAATATATCTACAGAACTGCAGAAAAAAATAAACGGAAAAAGTCTTCACACAAGCATTTTCTGAGCATTTATTTTAATTCATTTGAAGCCTTTAGTTTTGTTTATAGGGAATTAAAGGAAATTCTACCTTCAAACTCACATACTGTATAAAGATCCTTATGGTTTAGAAGAATAAAAATGTAATATTAAATTAAGTTCATGTAAGTCCATATGTAACGATAAATCTTATTGTTATAATTTTATCCTTCTCTTCTTCCCAAGTTCCTCTGCTTCTGGGGACACCTCCCTGCGAGGTTGTCAGTAGTGATAAATACCGCTTTTGAAATTAACCTCAATTGGAACTGTCAGTTTCAAAAATTCCTGGATCTGATGGAATTTTTGAAACTCGCAAGTAATAATCAGAAAATCGAAAATCAAATATTAATCAATCAAAAATTAAATGTTAGGTTGAAAATGGAAAATTAAAAAATAAGATCAAAAAATTGTGTTTAAAAATCGGAAATTGCATTTGAATATTAAAAATTCAAATATTATGATTAAATTGGGTTCAAAACTGATTTTTGGAAATTCAATAGGTTCCAAAGAGCCGATAGTTTTATTTTTCTTTAGTTGCCAGTAAAGATAAATGAGGTGGGGTAAGGGGAAGGCAAAATGGCTTAATCGCTGGCCAATAGGCTACTTGCCATACAGTGCAGTAGTTGGTCTGACACTAGGTTCCCAGTAAGTTGGTAATAAGTCCGCTTGCATACCAAAAGATTATCTCCATCTCATATTGCTGATGAGTCAAATGTATGATTTTGAGAGCAGAGAATATTTGTTCCTCTGGTTTTAAAGGTTTGGAATTTAATTGAGAAACAATCATGATTAGAAATAAATAAAAATTAAATAAGCAAATCATTTAATCATTTAGCCTAACAGGCAATCTGTTGACCATGGAAGTGGGGGAGCACTATAATGTGCAGTATCTTGACAATAAACAACAATGTCAACAATGTTTAAACACTTCTTTTCCCCACGATCGAGCAATTGTTGGGTTTTTCGCATGCTAAATTTGAGGGTTATGGGCAAATCGAGGGTTACCAAATGATACATTTGAGGTTTATCGAAAATAAAACATTTTATTTGAGGGTTACCAAAAATCGAACATTTCATTCGAGGGTTACCAAATTCCAATACTGCATTCGAGGGTTATCAAAAATCGAACATTACATTCGAGTGTTACTGAAATTGACCGATACATTCAAGGGTTACCGAACGATACATTCGAAAATTACCGAAATTGAAGGCTACATTCCAGGGTTACCAAAATCGACTGATACATTTGAGGGTTACCGAAAAATACATTTGAGGGTTACCGAAATCTAAGGCTACATTCCAGGGTTACCAAAATCAACTGCTACATTTGAGGGTTACCGAATAATACATTGGAGGGTTACCAAACTCGAACAATACATTTGATGGTGACAGAAATCGAAGGCTACATTTGAGGGTAACCGAATTCGAACGTTTGGATTTGAGAACTTGATAATTATTTAATTTTTCCATAATTATCGAAAATAAGTTCACGAGTTCAGAAAACCCGAACTAGTTCGAATCAGAACTAGTTCGGATAGTTTGAATTCGTCCAAACTCATGTATGCCGGGCGGGAGGGGGCATAATGAGAGGTGTGGTGAAGGGGCATGCCAGGGGTGAGAGGAGGAATGTCAATCACCAGAGAATGAGAGTGGGTGGGGTGAAGGTGGGGTTAGGGTGTTCTGGGGCAGAGTTAGTGGTGTTCCAGGGTGGGGAGTGGGCTGTCTGGTGGCAGAGCTTCAAGGTTCTTGTGGTAGTTTGGGGTGGCCTTGCGGAAGTGCGGGAGACCACCCCAGAACCCAGGAGACTCCTGGACCTACTGGGAGAGGTGGGACCCCTGTGTTTTTTGCAAACTTCTTAGGCTTTTACAGTAGTTTACTAAAATATAGGTTGTAGACTGTTACGTTGTCTTTTTTTATTTCTTTAATGGTAGGCATATTTAAGTTCTGTGTGGACTGCTCCACTCTGCCCTGATTATATTTGTTCTATTAAGAACACAGGTGCTACACCAACAGAAATGTTTATTGTCAACGGGATCAGACTGACCAACCAGAATACAGGGGGTCCACCGACCATTCACTCATCAAAATAGAGAATTTTTTTTTTTTTTAATTTTGGTACAGAGAGAAATGGCCTAAAGAAAAAAAAAAAGAAATAAACCTAGAGTCACAAAAAGTAAGAAAGGTGGGCCCAATACCCTAGTCTGACACTGATTGTCAAACATGAAACTTAACCACAATGTGGGTGTGTCCATGAAGTTTGGGGGGCATATCCATGATGTGGGGGCATGGCCATGACATTCAGGCTGAGTTGTTTGTGACTCCGCCCCCATCCCAATTTGCAGAGTTTAGAAGTTGGGAGGTATTCTACTGGTATAGAGATCATAAATAATAACAGACAGCTGCTAATTTGTAAACCTAGGCAAACTAACAGAACAGGAAACAGTTGTGAAACTGGGAAAGAGAAAACTGCTATTTTACAAAAGGCAACATGCATAAAGAACATGCATAAAGAACATGCTGATTACAAAACTGATCAGCATTCTAGTCTCAATACAAACTGTAGTCTCAATACAAACTGATTACCACATAAGCCGTACTAAAACTACCAGCATTCGCCAACAACATATGGAGGGCTGTAGGTTGGACATCCCTGCTCAAGATAGAGAGGACGAAAAGTAAAATAATTGTCTCTGATTGAGATGGGCAAACTTGCAAAAAATCTGGTCCCATTTTGGATTTTTGAACTTTTTGAAGTTTAAAAATTCGAAAGTCCGAAATCGGACCCATTAAAGTCAGTGGGGACAAATAGTTTAAGAAGTTCAAAAGAAAATAAGGTTATAATAGCAATGGTAATTTAATGTACATGGCTCTGGGGAACACTTCAGAAAATTCAGAACTTGAAATAAAGCAACTTCCTTAAAGGGTAACTGTGGTTTTGAATTCTTCCAAACTAGTAATAATTATATAAAAAGCCTTCCACCGTACCTTCAAAATAAAACCTAAATCACATCTCTATATAAAATTTGTGAGAAGTTATTGCTGGAAAGGTTCAGCAATATTACTTACTGCATTGAAACTTCCTGTTTTCAGCCATGTAAAATACCGTTGCCATATTTTTTTTTTACCTATGCCCCTCCAGAGCCTAGCTTTGTGCCTTGGAAGTTGCTGACATCTTGTTACTGGTTTGCTGAATGTTAAGCTCTGCCCCTCTGAGATTTCCTCTGCTTTCTCCTGCTTGAGCCTCAAACAGCAATGCTTGTTAGTTCTGTGCACGGAACTCACAGGCATTACTGTTTGAGGCTCAAGCAGGAGAGTGCACGGAACACACAGGCATTACTGTTTGAGGGTCAAGCAGGAGAAAGCAGAGGAAATCTCAGAGGGGCGGAGCTTAACATTCAGCAAACCAGTAACAAGATGTCAGCAACTTTCAAGGCACAATGCTAGGCTCTGGAGGGGCATAGGTAAAAAAAAAGGCAACTGTATTATTAAAGCTGCAGCTTCCAAATGAACATAACTTGATTTTACAGTGCACTTATCCTTTAATGGGTGGGAGGCTGACATGTGACATTCCTAAGGCTTCTCCTGCACAGTGGTGCCGGCAAGCACAGCCTCAAACTCCCTCAGTGTGTGAGGGAGACAGGAAGTCCCTCCTTCTCTCTGCTGTGTGAAGTCCTGACAGAGAAGGTAAGGGAATCTACAGCCCTTCTCTTTCACTGTGTGAAAACAGCAGGGCCACAGCACCCGCGAGTGGGCAGGGCCACACGGGTCTGTAAGATAATGGGCCATGGGGGGCCTGCAACTGGAGGGACCATGGGGTCCATAAGTGGGAGAGCCAGGGGGGCTGCAAAGGGGAGGAGGAGACACAGGACAGATTGACTGACAGTTTCAGAGCAGGAAGCAGGAAGTGCAGGGGACCTGGTGATGCTGCTGCCATATCACACACAAAAATGTAAATATCTTCAAAACTATGTAAAATAAACAATGGAAATAAATTGCAAAAAGGGGAGCAATTCCTGTCAATTTAACTCAATTTACATAAAGTCATTTTTGGACCACAGTTCCCCTTTAAAGGGAAAGTTCAGTGGAAAAAATCTTAATTTTAAAATTCTTACAGGCTCATTTACCCAGAGACACTGGACAGTTTATGGGGTTAAAATTCCCACTAAACGATTCAATATCAGTTAAGACAACCTTAACTCCATCTTAGAGCCGGATATGTGGGTTTTGCAAAAGACACTCGCGCATTCGACGCTCATGATTTAATATGGCAAATTATTTTGCGATACTTTTATCGCTGGAATTTATTGCCAGCTAATAATCTCTAGTCTCTAATTAATAGGAATTTTGTCTGCTAAAAACCGAGAGAATAGTATATGGATGAACGTCTGCAAATGAAGTAGAGGTGGCCGAACTTCCGAAAATGTTCGAAAACGGACCCATTAAAGTCCCCACCCTGGGTACTTTCCCTAACTCCTGCACTACTTACTGCAAATCTGCTGCGGTGATCGCTCCATTCCTCCGCTCTTCCTGCTTCAGTGACAGATCGCAATTGCAGCCAATAGGAAGATATGCTCTTCCAATTGGCTGCCCCGCAACTGTCACTGACAGCAGAAGGGAGGTGGAACAGTGCGGATCGCCGAAGCATATTTGCAGTAAGTAGTGTAGGAGTTAGGGAAAGTACCCAGGGTGAGGATTTTAGGTCCTCACCCTGGGTACTATGCTGCAGTGGATCGGGAAAAGGTGAGTATCATTTTCCTTTAATGTAAATGGCTCTGGGAAATGGTCTGGGGAACAAGTTTGAATAACCAGAACTTTCAAAAAAACGATTTTATTCTCACTGTCACACGTGGTACATTCAAGCTCATTCGATAATTATCCCATAAACGATTCAAACATTAGATAATTATCCCATAAACAATTCAAACATTAGATAATTATTTCATAAACGATTCGAACATTCAATAATTAGCCCATAAATGATTCGAACATTCGATAATTATCCCATAAAAAATTCGAACATTTGATAATTATCCCATAAACAATTCGAACATTTGATAATTATCCCATAAACAATTCGAACATTTGATAATTATCCCATAAACAATTCGAACATTCGATAATTATCCCATAAACAATTTAAACATTTGATAATTATCCCATAAACTATTCGAACATTCGATAATTATCCCATAAACTATTCAAACATTTGATAATTATCCCATAAACGATTTGAACATTTGATCGATTTTCTAATTAGATAATTATCAAAAGTTTGAAAGTCCAAGAAATTCGGGTCTGAGATAGTTCGAAAAGTCTGAGTCCGTTCGAACTTGATAAGTTTGGCTTGAACTCGGGTTCGAGTTCTAGTCCATCTCTAAAGTGAAGTAGGTGATTTGATAAAAATCATTGAAATATTAGTCCATGGTCTATAAGTCTTTTTTTCTGGTAAACTACTAACACTTTTGCATAGCACTGTACAAAGTCACATACATTATTACTATGCATTTTAGCATTCAGTCAATATCATTTGCCCAAGAGAAAAAAATTTTAAGGCAGAAAGTTATTATTTACATCTCTTCTATTAGTCATGATGAGAACGTCTCCAGAGAATACAGAAGGCAAAAAAAGAGAGAAAGAAAAGAAAAAACAGATGGAACAGATATAAAATATCATATTTAATAAAGACTGGCTAAGCTGATAGTGGCAGACCCAGACAATCACTGGGGGAGTTCCCACCTCATGCATAGCTAAAGCAAAAGTTTTTTCTTTTTTAAATTCTGCTTAATAAAATCTTGCTGCAAAAATGTCTCATGTTATCAGGTTTTACAAATGAGATAAGAAGTCAAATCCTTTTCTGTGCATAATTATAACGTACATCTTCTCTGTAAATGCCTTTGTGTATCTTAGTAAGGGGTGGATACACAGTCTTTTTCCTCATTGTATATCAATTTTTATTAATGGGACAGGCAGTATACTGTACAGGAACCCCCCCACCTCAAAATAGGTTCCTATATGATTGAAAGTCCGTACAGTATAGGTTTGGGCCTAGGCACTCCTTCAGGCAATTTGCCACTGTAGTTAGATGCTGCTTCTGTCAATCCTCTACCTTAAGGATTCAAAGCTATAGTACAAGCAAACAAAGGTGATGGAAGCGCACACACATACAAAGTTTCGAGGAACACTATCAGGGAGATCCAATAAAAGTTCTTATTGTTAAAAATGGTGCTAATTTTGCCCCAACCAATCAGATGTTTCAAATGTTAAATAAGATCTGACTGGTTGGGGCAAAATTAGCACCATTTTTAACTTTAAGAACTTTTATTGAATTTCCCTGTATGTCTCCTTCATCACCTGATAAAGGAGACATAGTGTTCTCTGAAACGTTGTTTTTGTGATGTAATAAACAGAATTTTCTGTGGAATAGTGTGCGCTTCCATCACCTTTGTTTGCTTGTCCTATGTGATTGAGAGCATGATTCTTTAGACATCTACTGAAGAGTAACACCATGTCCTGAGCAGGATTATCACTCTGCCTCATGAGAAAGGTGGCACTTACTGTATGATGCTCAGTTGCTGTGGACATACTATGCAGGATCAACTTCCAGTATACATTGATATGCAGTGGTGCTAAAGGTAAACATTAGCTACAGTAGGTGCAAATGTTCGTTTATACTAAACCAATTAAAATAAGCCTTACCTTTCAGCATATTTTGACAGTCCATGCTCCAACATCTTAATAAGAGATGTATCTGGTTCTGGTGTAATATCGTAACCAACAATATCACTGATCTAATGGAAAAATAAATTAAGCTTGTGTTCAATAAAGTTTCATTTCATTAAAGGGCATGTCCACCCCCAAAACTAAAATTTAGTTCACTACTGGCCCCACTGTGTAGTTTAAAAAAATCCTTACCTTACATCTCTGCTCCTTATAGTTCTCCTACAATGCTTGTCCGAATCCAGAAAACTGAAGAGTAAGAGGTGTCTTCCTGTGGGAAAGGTTTCTACCTCCTCCTTGTCCTCTGAGAGGACAGTGACATGCTCAGGGGAGCCCCTCCCACCCTTCTGATCCCTCCATGACTGCCCTTCACCTAGCATAAAAAGTTTTTAATATAATGTAGGGCATCCCTGCCCACCCCCTACCACTGTTAGATTGCTAAAAAAAAAAGAATCATAACTCTACTTACAGCCTTCACTCCTGCGGTGCCCTGCAATACAGGCAGCCCCATATGTGATTGGCTGCCTCTTAGCCAATCGCGGCTGCCAGCTTGGGCCCTGTTTGCAAGGTTGAGTGTAAGTAGATTTCTGGTTCTTTTTTAGAAATCTAATATTTCGGTCAGGGGTGCCCTACATTATATAAAAAAACTATTTAGAGGGTGCAGATACCTTTTAATACTATTTATAAGTCCATAATATTACTGATTATCATGACAGAAACCTTTCTTCTGTTGTGCTCCATATAAACAAGTGATGAAAAAGGTAATCCCTACTGTGTAGATACAAATTTGCAGAAAAATTCAGTTTCTAATATAATTGTAAATGCAGGTGAAGGTGACACTACGATGTAATCACAGATAAGCACACTGTTTTATGATAATAGGTCCTTTTTTACTTTTACCTCTACGAAGAGGTTTTCATCAGCTCCTTGTGTTGTATAATTGGGGTTAATGTTGTTTTTAGGGAGAAGATTTCAATTAACATAAAAAAACAGAAGACATAACAGTAATTAAGAATTCCCAGAATGGCAAAATCAGTGCTTAATTTTTAATTGTTAAAGGATATGTACACTGGAGAATTAGTTTTTTTAATTGCCCTTTTCTGGAAAGGGCAATTAATTTTTGTTGATCTGTACCCTATTTCTTTAGATAACCAATCTGAACCATCTTACAGTTCAGCTGTCAAGATTTTTAGCTCTTTTTAAAGGGCATGCCCACCCCCAAAACTATAATTTTACCCACTACTGCCCCACTGTGTAGTTTAAAAAAATCCTTACCTTACACCTCTGCACTTTATGGTTCTCCTGCAATGTCTAGTCCAAGTCCTGGAAAGTGAAGAGTAGTAGCTGTCTTCCTTTGTAAATGTCTTTGCTTCCTGTCTTGCCTCCGGGAGGTAGTGTGACATGCACAGGGGAGCCCTTTCTCCCCCTCCCTCCCACCATTCGAATCCCTCTCTGCCCGCCCTTTCCCCTTGTGTGAAATCTTTTTGCCATAATGTCGCTCTCCCTGCCCACCCACAACCGCCATGTTCTGTAATAAAGGTTTCTCAATCATACTTACATCCCTTCGATCCCATGACTAATTATTACATATTAGCCAGATTCAGTCATTTGCAGACTGTGGGTCTTTATCTAAATTAAGTAATTTTCCTGATAGGATCCTTATTATAACCCACCAATTTACATAAAGTGCATCTATTGTAATATATTACTGTAGTTATCATTCAACATGATTTAAATAGAAAGAAAAATCAGCTTTAGCACCTGTTCCCAATGGCGTTTCTTTATTCCACGGTTGCAGATTACGGAGATAACAGGAAGATGCACTTTGAATTTATCAATTTTGATCTTTGTGTTTTCTGCAACTCGCTTGGGTCCAGGCATATCAGCAAAAGATTTAGAAACCTTGAACATATTCCTCCACATGTTCCCAATGTCTTCAGTAATGTCTTCTGCATTTAAAGCCTGGAAGGGCCCTAAAATGGGATGATAAGAAACAGACATTTCAGATTCTTATCTTTTTCTTTGGTCATTTAGGATTCGTAAATAATCTTTAATAAAGTGTGTAAAGACATTCCCCACTATGTAATAACGCAATTACATTCAGTTATGTGCCACAGACACCACAAAGCTAGGTTGGTTTTCAGTCTACATACTGCAAAGCAGTCTAAACGATTACACTGATCAAGTACTGTATTTGCATGTTTCAACTTCAGCACAGTTAGGCCTGGTACACATGGTACAATGTTGTACCTGTCTTTTAGACCGACAGACAACTGGCCAATAAACTGATTTTAAGTCTGTATGAAAAAGTGCTGCTTTCGACATTTTGGTGAAATTTGGCAATGTATTCACTTTTTACTTTGCAAACTTTCAAGGGTTCATAACATATTTTCGAGGGTTACCGTGTACTAGGTTATTTTTGGTAACTCTCGAAAATAATACAAGCAGAAACTCGAAAGTAGTACAGGGTTTGAGGGTTACCAAAAATAACCTTGTACATTCAGTAACCCTCGAAAATACTTTTCCGAAATCCGAATACATTCGGTTCCGACGGAACATTCAGATTTTGGAACCAAGCATTTCTGCGTTGGATCCAGGTCCCATCTCTATTCATGGGTAGAAAATGTATTACAAGATCTTTTTCTCAAAACATACAGGGAGATTCAATAAAAGTTCTTATGGTTTAAAATGGTGCTAATTTTGCCCCAACCAATCAGAACTTTAGTAAAATTTGAAAGTTAACATCTAATTGGTTGGGGCAAAATTAGCACCATTTTAAACGATAAGAACTTTTATTGAATTACCTTGATAGTGTTTTATGGCTATATCTGTGGTAACAAAGGTACCCTTACACATTAATAATATAGGGGAAAAAAACAGATCCACAGGATTTCCCCTGTATGGGGGTAAATTAATCCTCCACGATGCAGATATAATACCACCACTGACACCATGGAGGATCAGCCTGGATGGGAGGTCTATATGAGGTCAGTAATGAGTGTGTGTGCCTGTTGTTGCATATTGAAACAGTCACATGAGTATTACCAGCTAAAGAATTATCAAAAAAAATCTAAAAGCCAATAAAGATTAATAAATAATTTGCAGAGACAATGACTTCTAGCAGTCTAAGCTCTGAATGAATATACGGTTACAATTTCTGAGCAAGAGATAAAAAAAGGTCTATTTTTTTTTTTTATCCTTAGGGTTTATTATTTAGAACATTATTCACTCACACACCAGGAAAAGAAAAAGTTAATGTCAGCAGGGAAGGATGGTGGATGCAGCTTTGCTAATCTACCAGGAATGTTTAAAGGAGAACTAAAGTCCCAAGACAACATTGTCCCAATAGAGAGAGCACATTCACAAATGAACAACAAGCTGTGTCTCATGTCTCCCTTTGCTGTGGATGCTGGGTGATTTATGAAAATAACCCGTGTGTACTAAGGGTCAGCTCCCATAATTCACCTTTTTCTGGGAACACCCATCTAAGTGTCCGCCGGACACTTCACAGGAAACTGCAGTCTTGCTTCCTGGAAGCTGACAGCCAATCATGTTACAGCTCAGATTTCCCTCCCTCTGACACAGAACACAGATACCAGTGCAGTTTTTGTGTAAACACATTAGAAATGCTCCTGTCCCTAACAATTATAAATTCTTATGCTTTACATACAAAAAAGAAAAGTAATCTTTGCAGTGTATGTCTTTGCTAGCATGGATGAAAGAAACAGAACATTTAACATTTCAGCAAAAAATAAAAGTAAGTATGGGGAATCGAACCAGCAACCTTCTATTCTGTGTCTTTCTAAAAAGAAAGCTTTCTACCACTAGGCCACAAGGGCTAATAAGTAATGGACTAGTACATGTAGAGTCTTTATCTTTTGCTAGACACATAATAAAAACAAAAAAAGGGAACATGGGGAATCGAACCTGTGTCCCAATAGTCTGATTTTTTTCCTAACCCAGCACTTTAGCAGAGCACGCCACAGGTGAACTCTCAATCAATAGAAGTAAATGTCAGTAAAATCAGTACACTGTTTTGTATTGCTACTGGAAGACTGTCAGCAATTCACACTGGTTTGGTAAATAAATAACAGAGCTGCATATATAAAGATTGTACATATGTAGAAACTTCATATTTTTCTAGAAACTGGACACAAACAAACAAACAAAAAAAGCACTAAACTCAGGCAGTAGACTATGTTATATTGTTTCATAAGTAAGCTAGGGGATTTGAACTTGCAACTTCTTGGTCTGATTGTTTCTAAACACACAGCATTTACATGGTACGCCACCAGCAAATCAGCTGTGATTCCAGGTACATTTAGAGGCTTTATCTTTCACTAGAAAGAGATGCTAGAAACTCTGCACATAGAGGCAGTGAATGCTGGGGTCAGGGGGCGTGGCTCTTTGAAGCCAACATGGGCTATGAGTTGTACTGGCAACAACATGGAAGCCTCCTTTGTTACAGAATCTATTACTCATATCTACTAAATGCAAATAACTAGAGAAGAATCTTTCAACGTGTAGGTGTTCTGGGGAGAAAAACTTTCACATTAGGATCTGAAAAACTGAAGTTTAGTTCTCCTTTAACCACTGATAAGATGTGCAGGTAAAGAAGAAAGATGCTTTCTGAAACTGTCAAGTTTTGCAATAGTAGATGCATCATAGCAAATCCTATAATAAGGCCAGAAAAATGCAGACATAAGCAATGGGACCTTCCTATTTCAGAGGAACCAAGAGATTCTCAACAAAGAATTAACAGGAATCCAAATGATTTTAGGTTTCCCATGTGAATTGCCATGACCTGCTGCATCTTTCACTATTAAAAAGCTGACCCATTTTAGAATATGCATTTTAAAAGATTTTGAGAAATAATAGAAAAAGTCCTCTGTCTTATTCAGCACAGGAATGCATAGGTTTTGAATTAGCTGACTCTCTTATTTAGTAGAGATGGCCGAACTTCATAAAGTTGGGCCATTTTCGAACGTTCAAACTTCAGTAAAAGTTCGAAAGTTTGGATTCGGATCCATTAAAGTCTATGGGAGAGTGATCGTTCAAAAACTATGATTTACAGCTAAACTAACAATGGTAACTTACTGTAAATGGCAAATGGGAAATGGTCTAGGGAACATGTCACTATCACCAAAACTTGTTAAAACATTTCTTAAACACGAGTGGGCACTTGTCGGGTTTTGCGCAAGCTACATTCGAGCGTTACAGCCAACTAGAGATTTACCGAACAATACTTTCGAGAGCTAGCGAAAATTGAACGATAAATTCGAGGGTTACCGAAAACGAATGTTACTTTCGAGGGTTATCAAAAATCGAAAGGCTACATTCAAGGGTTAGCGAACGATACATTCTAGGGTTAGCGAAAATGATCTGTACATTTAAGGGTTATTCAAAAATGAACGATAATTTTGAGGGTTAGCGAACTATACATTCTAGGGTTAGCGAACGGTCCGTAAATTCGATAATTATCGAAAAGACAGCTGTGAGTCCGCAAAAACTAACTAGTTCGAATCTCAAACTAGTTTGAATAGTTCAAGTTCGTCCAAACTCAAAGTTCATCTCGAACTCAGGTTCGAGTTTGGTTTTGTGTCCATCTCTATTATTTAGGTGGTGTTTATTACAGAAATGTCAGCATTAAAGGGCATGTCCCTTAAAACAAAAAAGTGGTGACAGTCAGATATCTGTCTGCAACCCCAGCTGCTATTTTACCAGTTTATTACATGCATTTGTAACCATATATTTAATGATAAGTTCTAATCCATTCTGGCAAAGGTATCTGCATCTTCCCTCTACTCAATGAGCAGCACTCAGTCATTGGTGATTGGTGATGTCAGTTGTCACAGCCTTGATTGACTGCATGGAGGGAGGGACCAGCTTACACTGCCAGAATGGAGGCAATAATTATACTTAAATATCCATGCGTACTGTACCAATGTGTATTTTACCTTTTCCGAACCATCTATATATAACCCCATAATTTCTTCCTAATGATGTTTTCTTGATCTCTGGTATCCACCCATTCTTACCTTCCATCCTGTGACTCCTATATTAATAACTTCTAACTCATTGAACCAGACTGACACAATATATGTTTTGCTTAGTCATTCTTAGATTTGCTTAGTTGCTGAGTTGAGACTGACACTTGTCAAATTTGACGCTTGTCAAATTATTTTCCTTTTTAAATATCAATATTGTCTGTTTTTACAACGGAAGCTGAGATTGTCATACTGTGAATCTTTTAACTGAGACAATTAAATTGTTTTTACAATTCTGTAAAAATAGTTTAACTGCCATTCAATTCACTTTCCAAATACATTTGAACCTACTGATGCTGTCTGGATAAAAAGGTTTCCCTTATAATAAAACTATCCTCTAAAGATACCCAATACATATTTATCAACCCATTATAAATAACAAAACGGTCTTACCATTCATCCATTCCTCAGATTTGCAATGGAAATTGTTAGCTGTTATCCATAGTTGCTCAAAGGGGACTTTATTTAGCATTGCAGTCTGCAGCAAAGGAAATTGGCTTTTCTCCCATTCTAACAATTCCTCTTCCTTATTGATAGTCTTAACACAAAAAAATACTTTAATCACCAACTAAATATTATTATAGGCATCTGTAGATTTATTTTAATTTACATTAATTTACATTAATTGATACTTCCACACAACATTTAACTCCACAGCAAATACACCACTTAGTGCACTTCAAAGGACTTCCTAAACATTGCAAGATTATTTGGCATGTTATAATGTGTGCATGTTATAGCCTCATAGTGTACCGTGTATGTGTTATTAAAGCTTTCTATGATCTGTTTGATCCTTTTATGTCTCAAAAATCAAAGTCTTGAAAACATTAATTTTGTTCATACTTTTGATATTTTTATATAGTTCTTTTGCAAATCCTACATTCTGATAAAAAATACATAGCATTAAATGGTAAATTTATTAAATGGTAAATTATGTCATAAGTTTGGAAAAAGACTCTTTAATTTCCCATAATAATCATATGTAATATCAGAGTTGTCAGTTTTTACAAATATTGTTTGGACTAAATAATCTCAGCATCAAAAATGTACTTATTTTATTGCTTATTTGCACCTAGTGTACTGTAGGGTATATGTATATTTTAGACACAGGGGAGTCACTGTGCCATGACTGCAATATTTCCTTACTATTAACTTAGGTTGTTCACTAATACTCCCAATACAATAATACAAATACTGTATGTCAAACACAAAATTATTTGGTACAAGCAGCTGTAAAGATATCAAAGGAACTTCAGGAGGTACAGTAAATTTCCTAATGCATGACCATTTCATACATAGCTAATATTTGACAGGCACAGGGATTCTGTGCCACATAATCTTCATAGTTAATCTTAACAATTTCATGTTGTATAAATCAGTTCCTCCCTATAATTAGGTTAATTAGGTTCTTGGAGAATGCATGAGGCAGAAATAGGCCATACAGATGTCCAAAATATATAAAGAATAGAGGAGCACACTACATTTCACTATTAGTGATTATTTATTAACAAACAATACAACGTTTCAGGGGTATATTGTTCCCTGAGAAAGTAGACAATATATCCCCCGAAACGTATTTTGCTAATAAATAAATCACTAATAGTGAAATAGTGTGCTCCTCTATTCTTTACTTACTGAATATTGGATTGCAGTAGCCCTTGGGGTAGACGGCTGTGAGGATTGCACCTACCTACTTTAAAGGCAATTGCCATTTAGGTGTGCTTGAGTGGATCCTGTTTTACATACAGATGTTCAGCACTATGTATTGGGGATGCTGAATTGACTGAGGCTGCAAACAATACCACAGAATGGATGAGCATTCTTCTAAAGACAAAAATACTGAAAGGGAGGCACACTCTATAACTTATTTATTCAGTGCTGAACAAAGTCCAAAATACACACAACGTTTCGGGGGTGTGTGTATTTTGGACTTTGTTCAGCACTGAATAAATAAGTTATGCTGTAAAGCACTTTTGGAGTGTGCCTCCCTTTCAGTATTTTTGTTTATAACCCTTAATGTTTTGTGGCACGGAGATAGGGGAGAGCACCTCAAAACTTACCTGTTACAACTCCACATCCTTGGTTTAAACTAATTCTTCTAAAGACAGTAGGACTACAGAATGAAATCCGAATGATGTTGCCCATATCAATGTGGAAATGTGAAAAATAAACCAAATATAATATTTGTCATGTTTATATCATAAATAATAGTGCAATTCAAGCATTTTCTTTTCACATTATAACTGGTTTTATTTTACCAACCTCAAATTCAACCAATGCTGCATTTAACTTTCTATCCAATTCATTCAGCTTTTCAACATTGTTCTTCATTTCCTCTCCAGACATTGACTCGCTCTTTTTGAAAGAATCAATTTCTGTAATGTATTCTTGAAGCTTCTTTTCAAACTCTACACGCCTATAATTAAAGAGCACAAATTATATCTTAACATAGGAATATTTAATCCATTGCAGATTGTGTTTTGATTAAACTGTGGATTATTTTACATTTCCTTTGCATTTAGTTATATTTTATTGTAGAAGAAGAAAAGTCTGAGGAAAACAAAAAAACTTATGCACTGTAATAAATGGAAACCCAAGGTAATCCCAGGGTGGACATTTATGAGAGCTTATCCAAGTTTTCAGTTTGGAAGAAATAAAAAATTGCCTTAAGAAAGCTATACACACAATGTTGTATAGACGATAGTACAAATATTAGTTGAAATCCTAAAATGGGGGGCACGGATCAGCCGTTACATGGCCCAAATTATTTTTTATTTGATTTCAGCAGAATCGATAAAGGCAGAATTTGAAATCTCATTGTAGTCTTCCCCTAACCTTTTTATAACTTTTTGCCTGTGTCCTTTTCAAAGCACTTTCCTAACCATGTTTCTAGAAAAACTTTAAAGAGACTGATCCATTTTTATGTCAACATTTTGTTGATTTTTTTATGCCAGATTATGTCAGGTGAGACAATTAAAGGACCATTATACTCACCCTTACTCTTCTTCTCTCACCCATTTATAGTATCCAGGGTAAAGACTTAAACTGCTAAGTTCTCTACAAATCAGCTGGAATACTTACATCAAGTTTTTTCCTCTACCAGCTTGTCTTTGCAGTCCACAATGTAGCTAATAGAAAATTTCCCCATTGGCTACATCACAGACTTTCCCTGACAATGGCAGAGTGACGAAGGAAACTTTCATCAAGTTTTGATCAGTAAAGTACCCAGGGGTGAGAACGTAGCAATTTAGTTCCTCACCTTGGGTACTTTTCAGGTGTGGAGCATGGGAATGGTGCGTATAATTGTCCTTTAAGGTGGCCATACACTGACCTGATGTGATGCACGTCCAACTGATCATAACATCGGGTGTAGCAGTAGCTTTACCTGCCAACTCTTCCCAGTCGGATCATGGTTTTTAACATAACATTTGTCTTTACAGCTGCAAAATGATCAGAGAAGGCATTTTTTTATGCCACAGGAACGTTGGGAGGTTAAAAAGACAGCCAGTGGCCAGCTTCAGTGTTTAGCAGATGATTGGTTGCATCTAAGCAAGATTAGTATGAAACATTCTAAGGATATATTTATTTTACCAAAATAGGAATTCCCTAATTGATTTGATATAATGTACAAAATGTTTTTAACTGTTATTTTAACATTGACAATAAGGGTTATTAAGTTTTTCATTTTCCAGGCATAATGTGATTATTGGTATAGATTTTTAATTTTTTTTTTTTTTATTCTTCCCATTTATTGGACTATATTATCCCACAACTTTTGAGTTATAAACATAGGATTTGGTATAAGTGTGCTGTCTTCTAGCTTAGAAATTCAAGAATTCCCAAGCATTTTTTGCCCATTCACTTTGAATAGACATATAATTAAAGCTTACCTGTCACCCTCTTGATTAAATTCACCTGTGTCGCAGACGTAATCACAGAATGTGTGTGTGTGTGGAGAGTTTTAAAAGGCATCTCCACCCTTAAAACATAAAACTGATCAATTGTTAATTACCTGCACCCAACACTAACGGATATATTTTGCACTTTATTACCTGCAGAACTAACCAGATATTTAAAGATAATTATAGCCTACATTCTGACAGAGTAAGCTTGCTTCTCCCTTCATGCAGTCAACCAAAGCTGCGACTGCTGACGTCACAGCCAATGACGGACTACAGTTTCACCTGTTACCTTCACTGCACATGCTCAAGCTCATTGTGCAGAAGAAGGAGGCGGATACTTTTGCCCAAACGAAAGATAACACATCATTAAATATCTGGTTACTAAAGCAAGTAATACTGGTAAAAATAGCAGTTGGGGTTGCGGGTCACCTGTTTTTTGTTTTAAGGGTGGGTATGCCCCTTAAAACTCAATAATATTGTTATGAAAGAAGGTGTTTACGTTTCATAATTCATTCTGACTAAATATATATATTTTAAATATAGTAAAACAAGCTGGCTGACTGCATCCATCGGGGTGCTAAATCCAAAGATTTTGGCAAATAGGAAAGGTATATTTTGGAGCACTCAACTGGATTTGAAAACAAAAAAAGTTTATTTAAACAATACAATAAACAATAAATATAAATCGTATAAATCAATGGGAGTAAATTCTTAAAACTGTAACAATAGTTGAAGAGTATAAATCTCCCCAAGCAGAGGTGAGTAGGCTAGAGCTGCGATGGAATAAAAACCGTTAAAAATTTTGTTTCCTAGAGAGCGAACCCAAACCTATTCTTACCTTTTCCTTAGATCATCTTCTGCAAGATCTTTCTTAGCCATTAAACGGTTGCTATTAACCTCAAACATTGCCTCAATCTGTTCTGGCCAATGGAAAACAGTGCTGTTAAGTTTCAGATCATCATCTGCAAATATACAAAGATCAAACTCTCAGTAACTGTTCCATTTATACTGTTCTAAGTGTGAGAAAAAAATAAAATATTTTCTTATTTAATTCTTTAGATGAAAGGAAAGCTAACCTGTTTATTTCATATAATAAAAAGTACCCTGATAACAGTTGTGGGTTGTAGCGTAACTTACACTGGAGAGTGGCATAGTCCAAAAGAAAGGCTAATCTACTGGCAGCTTCTGAAATCTCATCTTTTAGTTTGTAAACGGTGACATCTCTTGACGTTCTAAGAAAGTCTATCAAAGCAACAAGTTCTTCTGTGGTAGCTGGCACCTCACTGACCTTATCAGCAACTAAGCTGTATTTTGAGCAAATGCTAGAAGAAAAGTGTCAGAAAAAAAGTACAAAATTATATAACATCATTTAAAAATATAGTTTTAGATATATTTATTGCATTTACTCTAAGACTTATAAGTATGCTTGTAGGCTTGCAAATTATATAAAAGGGCATGTTAATCACCCTCCAAACGTACCTTTTTCCATACTAATATGTTCTAAAGATACCCGACATCTCTTACCTGACCCGGTCACTTGCCACTCCTTCTCTGCGGCTGTCAGCCACCCCGCCTTCCTGTTGCGGCTGTCAGTAAAGCATTTTGCTGGATGGCCGATAAAGTCCCAAACAGAATACAAATAGCCAATGAAACTACAGGACAGTACTTGTTTGGCATTAGTTTAAAAGGCAACTTCACCTTAGAAAAAAAAACCTATCCCCTTGTATCTATAACTTAATGAGAGGTAAGAACATGTATTCCTACTTCCTGTTCTGCTTTATTTAAAAGTTATTGGCTTTCTAAATTTTGTGTGTTTCAATTAAAAATATTATTAAAAGTAGAGATAGGCAAACTCACTGAAACTAAGATTCGTGAAAAAATTTCGAAAATCCGCTGGCTGTCCTAGATGTCAAAATGAAGGTATAAATAGCAATAATAACTTACTGTAAATGGCTCAGAGACCTGGGAAATGGTCTGGGGAAAAAAAAATAATGCACAAGCGTCCTGCAGTAGCAAAAAAAAAAAAATTTGAAATGTTTGTAAAACCCGAAGGGATATCGCGTTAACGCGTTTTACACGGGTTTTAGAGCATTGCGACATTTCCAAATGTTTTTGGAAATAGCACAGTGCACCCGACACAAAGCCCCTTTAGTTAAGTTTGGCACTACCACGTAGCACAAAAGGCATGTAATGAAGGTAAATTTCCCAGAGCCCATATCATAATCTGTTGTTATCTGATTCAGTGTTGTTCTGAGGCTTTAGTTGTCCTTTAAAGCATCGCAATCAGAGCTTCTAGCTATTATGCGATCTCACAATGCAATACCAGACGTAATCTCATATGTCTGGTATTGTATTGTGGGATCGCACAAAGGTAAGTAGCACAATATTTTTATATTGCACCCCCCCCCCGAAAATCTTAAAAAAAACACTGTCCAGTACAGGAAACTTCATGCGCTTCCTTTTTTGGCCTTCTGTATAGTATGTTGTAGAAATTTTTATATTTCAAAAATAGTTCCGTGGAATTCCAAAAAGGTCAGAAAGTTCGAGTTCTGCCGGATCCATGAAATCCGCTTTGAAACATTGTTTGGGTTTGAGTCCATTTCTTATTAGAAGACAGCATTTCTCTGCATAAATCTCATCTTGTAAGTGTATATATAAAACGATGGAAATCTTCTAGCAGGTCAACTGTATAACATCCACTTTTATTCAACAAAGATAAACAGCATATCAAACACGGCACGATCCATGTATACGGGGGAGCATGTCTAAGCCCTGATGCGTTTCGTGACTGAATCGTCTAGTTTGGTTTTTAATGTATTTTATTATTCTGGTTTGGAAGTACAGACAGTTTTTTTAGGCCCGTATTTACATTTGATTTTGTAAATCTGTATGAAACGCCATTGGTTCCTTTTCTTAGTATGACAAAGCCCCATTACTGCAGACATTATATGAATTATACTTTCTGCTGTGTGCTACTCTGATTTTGCATTAGTTCTGTGTATGTTTGATAGATATAACAAGCCAGCTTTACTTCATTTAATTTTAATAGAATTACACAATTTACGTGCTGAATCTTTTAATCGATATATAACCAGAACCACCTGGACTGTACCTACTTTTCCAGTGCCATTAGCTTTTCTTTTTTAAAGTACTCTTGCTGTAATGTGCAACCAGGCCTAGCCTGCAATTTTAACAATCAAAATCTTATCCAACAAAGATAAGATGAAGATATTTGTACGGGATCAGTAATTATTATAATAATAGATATGAATAGGTGACAATTCAATATGTATGATACTGTCTTTGCTACACAGATTTATACTTTTTATATAGGTTTTATATACCTATTTATTTATATGCATTATATTTATATCTTGATTTTTACAGTCCTTGGTATAATCCTCTTTTAGATTTGGAGATATATATCTTATATTTATTATCAGAGAAGAGATGGGAGCACTCCTGGGTCTTGATACAAAGTATAAAGGTGTTTATTCAATAAACGAACACGCTACATCAACGCGTTTCAGCCGCCATCTTGGCAGTCATCAGGATCTTATATTTATTATGTATAATAACTTCAAGTGTTTTCCTCAGCTGCTATGAATATTTATTAATAGGTACTTGGGTATACAAAACTTTATAATAACTCGCAACGCGTTTCACCAAAAGGTGTTATTATAAAGTTTTAGATACCCTAGTGCCTTCAGATACAGAGGAGATTGCCCTTTAAGAAATCGAGTGGTTGAGTAAGGTGCAGAGTTGACGTCATCCCAGCGGGACGCTAGTGAAGTACGAGACGCTGAAGGACCCGGAAACCGCTACACAAGGCATACTTGGATGCTCCGAACCAGGGACTCAGCAGAGGGTCTGTAAAATGATTCAGGGTCAGTGGCCGCAAGCGGGACTGACAGGTATCAGGTCGATATCTATCAGGCTAGAAAGACTTAAAACCGCGAAGGGAGCATGCACCTGGATGAACGTATCACTCGAAACAGTGGCATTCGAACTGTGTGGATGATAAGTATCAAACAGTAAAATTTTAACTATAGCAAAGTTTACCTGTGGAAACAAAAATTACCTACATATTGATAGGATACACTCTGGTGCTGGAAATTGAAACAATTGAGAGATAGTGCTGCAGTAAATATAGAAGTCGCAAGATTAAGTTGTGGTACAGGGTTATTTATGTGCACTATTGAAGTTTGTATGTCATTTTTAGGTAATGTGGCTGGCCAGCCAACTTAGAGATTTTATAAATGTTAATATAACTGGTGCATTTAATAATTGGAAGTCTATGAATAAAACTGCATTCCCCTTTTTAATTATTGGTTGTTGTAAAATTGTATTGTAAATACAATTTAAAACAAATTCCAGGCAAAGAAAATAGTGGCGCAATCCTCATGTTTTTCCCTAAACCCACACTACCCCATTTGAAGTGATGTAATAACGAGTTGGTATGGGTTTAAGGTGCATTTGCACTGTAAACTCAACACAAGTGCAATCAATGCAAATCATTTTATACAATGAAAATAACAAGACTTTTTAGAGTGGAAATTTTCAAAAATAAATTAAGGTATAAAAAAAGCACAAATAAGTAAGACGGAATCGTAATGTAATGTCAAGATCGCAGTGGAGGTAAGTAATAAGTGCCACTTTTATTGTATCTTCTTGTTTCAGATTGACTGTAATGCACAATTAATGTACACAACAAGCAAGTCTTATAAGGTATGTTAATGCAGTATTAACTATATACTGTAAACATCAAATAAATAAAAATGTTAGAACATGATAAACCACTACACTGTAGCTGGGCTGTAAATGTAATTATCTCTAACCTGCTTTATCCAATAAATGTATGTTATTTTTTAAAGAATAATATATATCATCTCGTATCATTTTAATATTTAGGTATTTTATTGGAGAAAATAAATAATCTATGTTACTAAAACTTCAGGAATCCAATAAAAAAAAAAAATATGCCGGTTACAAGGTTAGCCAAGCTTTTAATAAGGCAAAGTAATTACAGCTAAAACTTAAAATCTCATTAGTAGAAGGTCCACCATAATGCATTTTAAATAAACACAAACAGGAAATATCTAAGAAAATAAAGAAGGCATTAGTATTAATGTCAGGCTCAGAAACACGATATTCAACTTGGTTATCAATGTTCACTTGCGATATTTGACCTTTCTAAATAATGATGGATTTCAATAGGGAATACTAAATCAATCTTTATCATGATGCCAGAATCATATAAAAAAAAAAAAGAAGAAAAAAACACAGCATATAAAAATACATTCCTAACTGTTAAGGTGTTTGGATTTTAAACTCAGCTGTGCATGTTTACACAAATCTATCAAGCCAACTTGAGTTTTTTATATGAAAAAAAAATTATCATATATTGACAATCTTCTTTAGTGTGATCTCTTGTATTTAATTTCAAAAGCTTGTACTGAACAAATTACTCATTACTAGAGATGGCCAAAGTCACTGAAATCTGTTGCACTTGAAAATTCACAGATTTTCGAAAAAATCTGAAAATGTAAAAATCCGCAATGGGAGTTAAAAAATCTGAAAGTTCCACCTAACATTAAGGTATGAATAGCAATGGTAACTTAGTGTAAATGGCTCAGGGATCATTACCGGAAACTTGTACTTCCTGTTTTGGCATTCTGCATAGTATTTTCGATATTTCTAGATATTACCGAAATTTCTAGAAATTCGATTTTGTAAATTCTAAATTTCTAAAATTTAGATTTTATTTACATTAGAAAATTTTCAAATGTTCACGAATTTTTAAAAACAGTTATGTGGTTTAGAAAAAATTGAATAAATCCAAAATCCGCAAAGTCCGAGTTCCGGCGGATCAGTAAAATGCGATTTGGAACCAGGTTCGGGTCCATCTCTACTCATTACAAGGTAATATATTTTAGGGTTTGTTAAGGTTTAAAATATAAATCCAGAAATTAGGGTTGGCATCAAAACTTCTAGTAACACCAGGGCATGAAAATGTTTATCCTTGCAGAACCCTTGAAATTATTTTCATATCTCAGGAAACCCCTGCTTTAAAGGGGAACTGTGGTCCAAAAATGGCTTTAGGTAAATTGATAGGAATTGTTCTCCTGAGAATTTTTGCAATTTATTTTCATTGTTTATTTTGCATCGTTTTGAAGATATTTACATTTTTGTGTGTTATATAGCAGCAGCATCACCAGGTCCCCTGCACTTCCTGCTTCCTGCTCTGAAACCTGTCAGTCAATCTGCCCTGTGTCTCCTCCTCCCCTTTGCAGCCCCCCTGGTCCTTCCCACTCATGGACCCCATGGTCCCTCCAGTTGCAGGCCCCCCCTTGGCCCATGCGGCTCTGCCCACTCACTGTTGTTGTGGCCCCGCCCACTCATGGGTGCTGTGGCCCCACCCACTCATGGGTGCCGTGGCTCCTCCCACTCACAGGTGCTGTGGACCACTCTGACACCTCCCCTCAAATCTCTGTGGAAAACAGCCTTTTTCAGGCAGAGTGGGAACTCTGCCTGAAAAGGCTGTTTTCACATAGTGAGAGAGAAGGGCTGTAGATTCCCTTACCTTCTCTGCAGCTGCAGGTCCTTTAAACAGCAGAGAGGAGGAGGGACTTCCTGTCTCCCTCACATACTGAGGGAGTCTGAGGCTGTGGTCACCGGCGGCGGCACTGTGCAGGAGAAGCTTTAGGAATGTCACATGTCAGCCTCCCACCCATTAACTTTATGGTCAGTCATTTCTTTATATCTTGGGCTGTGGAGCATGTAGAGAGGTGGTTGATGGCTCGTTTAAAGTTGAGTTTCATTTAAACTCAACTTGTTTGAAGACCACAGTTCCCCTTTAAAAGGTATTATTTATCTCTTTCTTTCTCAATTATCAATTCATCAAAATACATTATTAATCCAAATATAATAACAATAAATAATAACTTCTAAAAGTTTAGATCTGTACAGCTACTAACACTATTGCTTGTAGAACCACTAGCAACCTTTTATGGGACACTAGGGCTGCCCAGAACTATGTTTAAGAAACCCTGTATGGCTTTTAGCAAATGAATAAAAGTATACAAGTGGTCATGGTGTCATTTTAATGTAAAATAAAAAAAACACATCATAAAGAATAACCTGCTCTCTGCTAAAAAATAAATTGCAGGTTACATTTTCGCTATGCTTATAGAAAAACTTAAATTAAACATTAGACTGTAAGTTCCTTAATTCCCTTTTACATTCATATACTGTAAATTTCCAAGATATCAACTCCATATACATTTTCTTGCCTACCGCATCTACGTTGCAATGTCTTTTTTCCTAACAAGCTTGTTAACATGATAACTTTCTGCAGGAAAGTTAGGAAAGAGATGACTTAAACAAAACTAAATGCTAAAAACAAACTTAGTAAGCAGATTCTTCAGATAGGAACCACTTTGTATACAGCTGTAAAAAAATACAATTAACTAAATCAATTTCATTGTGGATTGTGCTCCTCCGTAGTAGGTGGGTGGATGAAATTAACTCAATCTAGCTGTGAAATGAGCAGAAGAGGGGCTGCATCCGCAATGGGATCATGGGTCAATTAAGAGCAATCTTGTTTAAAAAGGTGATATATTTTTCAAAGCTAATGATTTACTACTGTATATGATAATGATAATATATAATGATCTTTATCTTAGTGTTCATCTCTAAAGTTTTCATTTTATTTATGTTTTAGTATGCACATATCTTTGAAATTATTTCCTCTTCAAATTATACACATGTGGGGAATTTAATAAAATGTTTCCTGCAGGTTAGACATAGCTCCTTTAACTCCTGTTCTTCAATAAATCTGAATAGCTCAAAGTCACTTTGAGCAGTGGAGATACCCTTTAAAGTAAGGATACTGAACAGAAGTAGACAGCTCCACAGTGCATGCCAGAGTCCTCCAGGAGGACCGGAAAGGGGCAGATACCGGATTACATTTTTCTGGGCTTTCAGCAGCCACTGCAAGGCCATAAGGAGCAGAGGAGAAAAGTAAGGTAACAGTAATTGAGGTTGAATAAAGACATACGTCCACCAAGTCCAAAATTTTCACCGTCCTTTTAAACTCTACCTAACGGTTGATGCAGAGAAAGGCAAAAAAAAAAATAGGGGGGAAAATTTCTTCCCGACTTCAAATGGCAATCGGAAAGTATCCCTGGATCAATCAGAACTACAGTATATGTATTAATATCAGTATGCTTGTGAAGGTTCTCATTCATCCAGGTCATGGTATATCTACATTTCAAGTCCAGTTAATCTAATTGAATACAACAGATATTAATATCAGTAATTCTCAATATTATATAGTATCCTTGTACCAACCATAACTACAGTATATGTATTAATACCAGTAATTCTCAATATTATATAGTATCTCTGTACCAACCATAACTACAGTATATTTATTAATACCAGTAATTCTCAATATTATATAGTATCCCTATACCAACCAGGACTACAGTATATGTATTAATACCAGTAATTCTCAATATTATATAGTATCCCTGTACCAACCAGAACTACAGTATATGTATTAATACCAGTAATTCTCAATATTATATAGTATCCGCGTACCAACCAGAACTACAGTATATGTATTAATAACAGTAATTCTCAATATTATATAGTATCCCTGTACCAACCAGAACTACAGTATATGTATTAATATCAATAATTCTCAATATTTTTTTCGTTTTAGAAAATTATCCAGGCCATTTCTAAAGCTATTTAACGAACTTTCCACTACCACATCTGTTGGTAGACAGTTTCACATTTTTCCATTCTGACTGTAAAGAAAGCTTTCCTAACCTGAAGATGAAACTCCTTTTCTTCTAATCTTAAAGGGTATCTCCACTGGTAAAATAATTTTTGGTATTCAGTTTTATTGAAGAACAGGAGGCAAAGGAGCTGTGTCTTAGCTCCCATTCTTCAATAAAACGATCAGAAGCCGGGAACACAGGTAAGGTTCTTTCCCAATCTCTCGCTCCTCCGCCGTGTCCTCTAGCAGGTTCCAACAGAGTTAGTACGCTATGCGCATGTGCAATGCGCACAGAATACAGAGTCGTCAGGACCGGTCAGAGGATGAAGCAGAGGAGAGAGGGATTGGGAAACCTTATTCCCGGCTCCTGAACGTTTTATTGAAGAACGGGAGGTAAGACTCCTTTACCTCCTGATCTTCAATAAAACTGTATACCAAAAAATTATTTTACCATTGGAGATACTCTTTAAAGGGTGTCCATGAGTCCTCTGATATGATCTATTGGTGATCTATTGCACCAGAGAGTTTATTATATGGCCCAATAATATATTTGTATTAATTGATCATAGCCTTGAGCAAATGTCGCTTTTCCAATGTAAACAGACCTAGCTTGTCTAATCTGCCTGCATAGTCAAGCCCCTCCACACTACACAGTGGGACCAGCAGTGGGGCATTTTAGTTTGGGGGCTGGACAGGTCCTTTAATCTGCTGCAACCAATCAGATGTTATCAAATGGGGCCGAGGCCCCACTAGCAGCACGCACAATTGCAATATTGCGCGATTGTGTGTGGTTCCAGTAATTTAACACTATAGGAGTGCATAGAAACACAGCACATGTAGTGGGTCTGCTCCAATAGGCTACCATGGGCATGCGCTCCCAGTAGCATAATCAGATTGCAAAACGCAATCCAATGGCACTAGTGGGGCCTAGCCCTAAATACAGTAGCCTGGTATAATAGTATCAGCTAACTGGTTGCTGCAAATTAACAGCAGGGCAAATTGTTATATAAAGACTGATAGGGATTTATTTAATAAGAAGAACAACATTTCGCCAGGCCCCACTGCAACGCACAAAAAAAAATGTGCATTTCTGTGTGCTTTTGCCATCGCTTGTGTCCATCTGTATCCTATTTTAGGTACGTTTGTGTTTTCCAGAGGAACAATGTACCTTAAAAAATAGCATGACCTACTGACGATTGCTTGTGCTGAAATATTACAAAAGATTGCAGTGCACAGTCAGGGGGATTTAGCTGGAATGTAATACTTGCCTGTGGGTGAAATTCATCCAGTGCCACGCAGCCTCTGGTAAATTGGCTACAGAAGATTTTCTCAAAGCAAGTGTGGCTCTGGTCGAATCTACCTGAGTGGGCCCTACTTTCCTTGAATTACATTATAAATAATAAATTGTTGTTGCAAATTGCAAAGTGTTAACAGAGCACAAGACACTGCAAAATGTCATCAGTGTCACTTTTTTATGCTCTACTACAGTCAGACAGCATCTGATAAAATATGCTGCAGATGAATAGCACAGGCCAAAGGCCCAGGGCTGTTTTTAGGCATAGGCCACCTAGGCAAAGAACTAGGGCGCCTATGTTGATCCAGGGTGCCAAAATCTTCTCCCTAGCATCTCCCTGTCAGCTGTTACTTACTGTGTTAGACCTGCTCTCCTTGTTCAGCTGTAACCTGCAACATTGTATCTAGTACAGAGCCTGAACTCCACACACTCTATATAGCAACAAATATTACAATTTGCAAATGAAGTGAAGGTGAAGGAAGGAGGGGAAGGATGAGCTCAGCTAATAGTACTGAGGGGAACAGTTCTAAAATGCCAGGTAAAAGCTGCTGCAGACTTTATAACTGTGACCCCTGTGACTAGCAGCCATGGGATCCCTATCCCTGCCACTTTCTTCCTCCAATTAGAACTTAGGGGCATATTTATAAAGGATTGTCTTTTTCGCCAAATAATTAGCGCAGCACATCGCAGCGAAAATAGCGCCATTTGGGGCTTCGTTTCGCCTTATTTATAAAAAAGCGAAAAAAACACACTTTGCGGCTAAAAAAGGCGAACGGTCGCGATAAAGAGCGAAAAGTATTGCAGCGAAAACTTAACGCATCTAAGACGACTGCATTGTGAAAACCATTCGAAACCAGAAAAGCCCACTAGAAAATGATGTCAAGTTCAAAATGGCCACCTCACATTTACCAAGAAGTCAGCCATGTCTTATTTAGTCAATCTTCTTAGAATTTCTCAATTGGAATACAATTTTCTTTTGCACTGCACATTCGCCTTTCTAATGCGCGTTCGCCTTTCTAATGTGCGTTCGCTTTTCCAAGGCATATTCCATTATAATGTGCGTTCGCCTTTCTAATGCGCGTTCGCCTTTCTAATGCGCGTTCGCTTTTCCAAGGCATATTACATTCTAATGCGCGTTCGCCTTTCTAATGTCACTTTTCCAAGGCATATTACACTCTAATGCGCGATCGCCCTTCTAATGCGCGTTCGCTTTTTCAAGGCATATTACCCATTAGAATGCCTTTTCGCTCAAACAATGACTTTTCACCACCTTCAGGGTCGCGCTAATCTTTCGCTCTTTTTAACGCAAAAACCACCTTTCGCTCTTTTATAAATTGCGTTATGCCTTTTTGCTCCTTTTTCGCTAAAATTACCATTGCCAAGTAAGGCGAAAAGGGTTTAGCGATAGCTTGCGGAAATGGTTTCGCCATTCGTTAACGCTACCTTTATAAATAGCGTTAACTGTCTTTTTGGCGAAAACCCATACGAAAAGTGAATGCGAAAACATTTCGCTACTTTTCGCTCTTTTATAAATATGCCCCTTAGAGTAGGTTAGGAGTGAAAAATTCAATGGAGGAGACATGGAAAGCAGGCAGCTGAAAGGGTTAAAGATAATACTCTACTGACACTGAAAGTGTTAAAGGGCATGTCCACCCCCAAAACTATAATCCCCCCAACTACTGGCCCCACCATGTAGTGTAGTTTAATCCTTACCTCACATCCCAGCTCCATAGGGTTCTCCTGTAGTCCCCCCCCAAAGTGCCAAAAACTGCCCACCAGGAGGCTAGCAGGGCTCTTCCTCTTACCTTGCCTCAGGTAGAATTTTGCCATGCGTACTGCAGCCCTTCTCCCCCCTCCCTCCCTCCCCCTCCCTCTCCCGATTCCCTCTCCCTTGCGTTAATTCCTTCATATGTATGATTCCCCAAGGGCTCCCAGCCCCAACCGCTATGTTTATATCTTTAAAAAGCTCCCCAAAATTTACTTACTTACCTCTCCTCTTTCCTCCGGCGAAGTGAGCTGCCAGCAGCCGCGTCCGTGATTGGCTGCCGCTCAGCCAATCACAGACGCGGCTGCTGGTCCCGCCCCTCTGCTTGCATTTTCTTGCAAGCAGAGGGCCGGGAGCGCGACGGAGGAAAGAGGAGAGGTAAGTAGAGTTTGGGCTGCTTTTTAAAGATATAAACATAGCGGTTGGGGCTGGGAGCCCTTGGGGAATCTTATGTAAAAAAATTATATTTTGGGTGGACATACCCTTTAATAGGAAAGTCTGTTGGCATTGAATGGTTCATGGTAATACTCTTCTGGCACTGAAAGTGTTAATGGCAATACTATGGGGAAGTCTGCTGGCACCATAGGGTTAATAGCAATTCTCTGGAAAGGTGCTGGTACTGAAAGTATTAATAGTAAAGTCTGCTGGCACTAAAGGGTTAATGGTAATGTTCTGCTGGCACAAAATTCTTAATGCCAACATTCTTGGAAAAGCACTGAAAGAGTTAAACATCTCAGATCTCACCAAATGTCCCTGTTCTGCTCTATCCGGCTGGAAACAATTTCTGGGGAGAACACTGGTGCCACATACCGCACATCCATTGAAACCTATCCTGTCCTTCCAATCTGTATTTCATTTGTGGCCAGTGTCGCTGCATTCATACAAAAGTATTTACACAAGCCCGCCTCACCTGGTACAGCGTGTGCCTCTTACCAACCAGTAAAGCGGTTCCACTATAAAGAACAGTCGCAGTAGACGGCGTCAGAAGCAGAAGAAGGAAACCCAGCTGTAGTTTGCCAGGCCAATAATAATAATATGGTGCCCTCCCACGTAGGTGGGAGGGCACCATAATGGCTAGAAACGGCAGAAACAGCAGGAATCACTAATTTGCTGTTACAGATAACATTGGCTTTGTATTAAAAGATATGAAGGATTATGGTGCAGTAGTAAAGTTTTCCATTAGAGGGAAACCAGTCCTGCATTCCATTCTATTCTATAGACTGGAATAGACTGGAATATTTGCTAAACTCTGGAGATCATGCATAAAGTAGTACTTCATTTATTCTTTGTTTCAAAAATGAAAATGAGAGAAGTACTACCCCTACCTTTAGCACTGAGCAATGTATATATCATGTTTCACTGAACTTACCTCTTGTTAAGAACTCTGTTTTCTTCAACTATATATTGGATCAGTTGATCTTTAAGTTGTTGTGCTCTAGCACAAAGATCTTCATTTAATCGCAGGGCATCCAAACAGAACAGAGCCAAAGGAACTGTGATATGCATGGATGAAATTTCTCCCTGGAGCTGGGAAATGCTATTGATTTTCTGCATTAAAAAAAGCAATGTCAATTTAAGACTTACATTCTACACAATTCTGACAAATAGAAACTATGTCATTGACATCTGTACAGGTATATTAACCTGTCATTCAGTAGTGAAAGGAGATTAAAGGAATAGTTCACTCAAAGTGAACTATTCCTTTTTTGCAGTAATTGAAGGACAGTAGGTAAAGGAGCTATGCATGTTAATGTGTGCTATAGTTTACTTAAAGCCAAAAAAAAGGTTGTGAAATGTCAGAGGAGCCAGTGGTGCATGGCTCTCTCGGGTAATTTTTCTGTTTCCTATTCTGGCTAATTAATTGAAGAATGTGAGGTAAGACATAGCTCCTTTACTTCTTATCCTGAGTTAGGTGCTGATCCGGAGTTTGTAGGTATAATGGTTTTAGGGTTTTGGTGTGTGTTGGAGCACCAGGTGTTTTTAATGCCTTAATTCTACTTAATAGAGAGAGTGCTGCCTAGACAAAATAATTAATTGTACAATTTTGATTCACACATGCATAATCTTTTCTAGTGTTATATTCTATTCAAGTAATCTATATGTAAATTATACAAACCGCACTGTTGGGAATATGCAGTTAGCCCTTTTACCAAAAGATGGCTTTATGGGTAAAACTCATGGGATTGCCTGTCATAAAGTAATCATTCTGGTTCCTTATTGTCTAAACCAAATTGAGAGAAGTTAATTGCTGAATGGTCTGTTGGTCAGTGCTCCTAAATATTGGCTGCTGGTTGAAGGTAACACGTTTGCATGGGAATGTGTGAATTAATAGAGCAGCTTTATACACATATGGAAGCACTGCCACATGTTGAGGCAGTATCCATGTTGAGAGCAAAGAATCAAGGAGACACATCTGAAGGAGGCAAAAGACCAGGACAGAGACACTTGGCGTTTCCTGCAGCTTAGAGCTGTTAAACTCCATCCTGTCTCTAAGCTTGAGAGAAAGGGATCAAAGAGCTAGGGATGAGAAAGCAGACCAGAAAACTCCAACAGCAGCATCCCAGGCAGTGGAGCCCAGAGGGCTGTGCACCAGGGATCCAAGGAACTGCATCCCAGGGACAGTGCTTGCCTGGTAGGTTACAGTTTAGCTTGGTATTGGTGCATTATAATAAAGCCCACCCCCTTACACTCTACACCCAGCCCAACAAGTAACACCCACTTTTTGGTGACGGTAAAAAAAAAAAAGATACAGAAGGCAGTTTTAAAAAGTTTTCCTCAGGAGCTAAAAGGTCTAGAAGCGCTCATGCACGCTGGTAAAAGATAGTTTTTGAGGTGGATATACCCTATAATTGATTGCAGAATACACATTAAAAAGTGTTTAAAAATAAAAGTTGAAAATGTGTATGGATGAATAAAAACCAAGCACACAGAAGGTATAAAGACTAGAATTGATAGAAGAATAAGAGCGGCCTGTGTAGTTGGAGAGGGACAATGAACACACAGTCTATGGAGAGGCATAAAAGAAGATCCTTTAGCATTACCTTAGTAAACGCATGAAGAGAATGTTCCTCTTTCAGAAAGGAATTAACATCCTGCTGAGCTTTCTGGTTTAAAAGGTCACTGTATTTTTTGTAAACATTCAAGTACCTGGGTTAAAAAGACAAATATAAAAAAACTATTAATAGTTTGCAAATGAATGACTCGCCGACTGCACATTTATTATACAGACATCCAGTTCTCTTTTAAAAAATATTTGTTTGGTAATTTAGGAAGAAAAAAAAGCTTACTTCTGTGGTCCGACTGTGTTCTTGTTGAAAACCGCCACAGTTTTGTTGACAAAGCCTAAAACCAAAGATTCATCTGGGGTAACTGAGCTGAGAGTAAGATTTTCCATCTGAAGGTCTGGGAAAAGTTCAATCTCTACCTGCAATTTCCAATGAAAAGTTTTCTAAGGAAATAACATACGGTATCATCCCAAGAAAATAAATTTTATTTATTGAGTATGGAAGTGCTGCTTCTATGGTTAAAAAATATGGGAAAAGTTAAAGGGTATGTCCATCGAAAAAGTAAGTTGGTTTCTATCTGATTTACTCAAGAACAGGCGCTAAATCTCTTACCTCCGGTTCTTCAGTAAATCTTACTGGAAAGGAGGAGACACTTACCCGCGAAGCCGCTCCAGTGCCGACTTCACTGACAGTCTCCGACGCGTCCTCGCTCCTTTGCACTGTGTGCACATGCGCGCACAGTGTAAGGGACTGGAGATGCGTTTGAGGCGTCTGGGTATTCGGCGCTGGAGCAGGTCCGCGGGTAAGTGTCTCCTCCTCTCCTGTAAGATTTACTGAAGAACGGGAGGTAAGAGATAGTGCATTTACCGCCTGTTCTTCAGTAAAACCCTTTAAATAGAAATGGATAAAGGTTTGGAGAAAATTCATGGTGAAATAAAGCCAAAAAATTAAAATCAAAAAAGTACAAGACATAAGAGAATTTGTTTCTCTTCTATTGGGTATTCAAAGGCATGTCCACCAGTGATAGGCAGTCCATCTACGATGTGGTGTGTTTTTTTGGATGACTAAATAAAAATTAACTTTTTATCAAAAGAACGCTGACTGATCCGTTGTATCCAGTGTGCGCCGAAGCCAACTTTTTGGTGTGTTGAGTTCTATGTTTATCAGCACACTAAATCCCATTTTTGTTATGTTTACCTTTTCCTAAGATACTCCTGGAGGAATTATAGACTACTATCACTCACCAGCGTTTCTCTTTCAGTGCTGCAGCTTTCGGGTATCGGGCATCAGTCAAAGCCAATGGCTTATAGACCAAACTAAAGCCAATTCCTCTGCTGTTGTGCATGCTTATAACCAGAATGTTACATAACTAGAGGAGGCATGAACCAGTTGGCGAGTGATCAATGTCTGTAAGTCCTATTAGGAGCATCCTACAAAAGTATAACAAAAAATGGTGTTTGGGGGTGATTATCATATCTGTAAAAGAGATTGCGCTTCCTCTGTTGTTTAACGATTTATTAGCTGTTACTAGTAATGACTCCAGGTCTCAAAACAAACTGTTTTCCATTCAGAATTGATGGTTTCGAAAGTCCGCAGATCCAAATAATATTTTAAAAAATTTTAAACTTGTAACATATATTGAAAAATCGAAAACCTAAAATACCATTCGGAAAAAATCCAAAAAATGTCTTTCAAGCAATCGAAAATGTAAAAATTTCAATTCAATTGGATTTTCATTTCCACCAAACTGCTATTGAAACGAACCTCTGCAGATTCCTTTATTAATGCTGTTACCAGGTGGGTTTATCTAAGAAGCAAGCATGTGCAAGAAATACAGGTGCACTCTGTTGAAAAAACACTAAAGAATGTTTTTTTAAACAGGCTAGGGATTAGCTAGTGAATTTAAATGGTGGCAGGGTGAGAGGAATCACTTTATAAAGAATACCAGGCTATTACAAAAAAATAAATAACTTTAAATAAAACTTAACCTGTAGCCATGTGCTTCTCTTTGGTCATGGCACTCCTCTATGATTTAATATCCTTAAATTACACTGTAAAGTGTGCATTAATTAGCTAACATCTTAAATGACAAATAAAAAAGTGAATACAAAGTTTCACAACATACATTTGGAATCCCCTCTGCACTTCTCAGAATTTCTAGGAAACAGCGTTTTATTAAATTCCAACACTCTTCCAGTGTCGGCTCAAACGCCATTTTTGGCTCTTCAACCCGGAGTTTGACTATGAGGATTTGAGGCGTGAAGAATCTCATATCATTATATGTATCTCCAAAATCATTTCCATCCTATAAAAGATACAGTAAACATTGTGCATTATTATTGGTAAAATCACTGTGGTTTTTAAAGGGTAACTCCACCTAGAAAAACAACTTTTCAAAAATCGATAATCCAGTGGGTGAGTCTCCCTTGCTGGCAGCTCTCCCCTCATTATGGTGTTCTGCACATGCGAACATATGTAACTCAATGAACCTAGGTCTGGAGTGTTGCCACCAGGAGGAGACAGAGAACCAGCAGGGGAGACAGAGAGCTTCAGGATTGTGTAAGTAAACATAGGCAGATCTTAGCTTGTAAATTGAATTGGGTGATAGCAGCTAGTGATCCTATCTGCAATTGAATTATAGAGTTCAGTTTTGAAAAGTTGTTTTTCCACAAACACTTCAACTAATGGAAGTGAGAAGTCATTAGCACCAGATATACCCAATATGTTAGGTCAGTTTATATGCTTATTTATTGCCACTAATAAATTAAATAAGATAGGGAGAGAATAAGGCTTTGCAGCTCCCCTTCCCTCCTTCTTCCTTGTCCTCCCTGAGAACTTTGGCATGCGCAGGGGAGCCCCTCTCAACTCCCTTCGGATCCATTGTTGTTGCCTCCCCTACCTATAAGTCTACCTATAAAAAAACTCTATCCACCCCAGCCCACCCCCAACCGAGTCACAGAAATATACTTACACTCCTTCATTCCCTCTGCTGTCTGCATTCCAGGAGGCAGCGTCTACGAGGCTGTCAGTCCAGACCCTTTCTGCTGCTTCCAGCAGACAGCTGAGGGAATGAAGGAGTGTAAGTATATTTCAGGGGCTTATTTTAAAAAATAAACTTAGCTGTTGGGGTGGGCTAAACTATGTAAAAAACCCTTTAATTAAACATAACAGAGCTAATTACATGAACTGAAGATAGGGTAAGTGTGCTTGTTCTGCTTCAAATGGCCCTTCAAAAACAAAGACATTAAAGATTATATGAGCAGAATGCTAAAACTGCAGTGTAAACAGCAAACTAGTTAGGTCCTTGGTATTTACAGTAAAGGTGGTGCTAATATATCGGTCATATAATTATATTAACTAGAATATTACTTTTTCATACCCAATAAAATCTTAATAACCAATATTAAATAAAATTTTAATTAATTCCTCCGGTCTCTTGCAAGTTGGTGATAAATGCAAAATACATGCAAAATTAATTGTAATTATACAAACTGTATTTTCTGATGGTTGGTATACAATGAACTAGCATTCCCTGTACCAAGGACCTACTGTTTATTTGCTCTTTACATTGCAATTTTAGCAGGTGCTGTATATGGCTTGATTATCCTGCTCAATAATTACCTGGTGTATAGAGAAAAAAGAAAGCAAATCTTGAAGAGAATTGATGACCATCCCACGCAGCTGCAGAGACATAAGAGAGGAGACACAGGCAAACAGCTCTTGTACTTGGAGTGTGGAATCGTAGTCATGTTGGGGAACTAAATGGACCCATTTATCCTGTTGAGATTTAAAGAGCGAAGCACAGGTGGGTATCCATCTGTAATTGTAGGAAGAATTAATGACTGTATTTCCCACAGATTAATGAATTTAACTATTTGACATCATAGATGCTCTCAAATAAACACAACACAAAGGTTTAGTTTTGTACTAAAATATGTTTCAGTAGATGTTAAATAAAGAATAATGTCCAGGGATAAAATTCTATCCATTGTATGTACTGTTTATAAGTAGAATCTCATTTTTGTAACATAAAATTTTTCCAGATAAAATGTACAGTACTAGGCAACAAACTACAAAAAGGAAATGTAAGGCACTGCCAAGTCCTAGATCAATTATAGTATCTGGGAAAAGGAGTTTTTCGCTTTAGAAAGATCCACTGCACATCCAATCCCTGGTTGCTAAATGACTCCAACAGACCATTTACCCCCAAAGTACCGACAGTTTAAGGTAAAAAAGGAAATAATGGAGTGTAGCACACCTTAAGCAATTACAATAAATGTATATATTCCCCATCAATCAAGTGATGCATGAGGTTGCAGGTTCCATTCTCCAGATTTACTTTTATTTTTTTTTCTAAAATGTTAATATTCTGTTTCTTATATCATGCTAGCTAAGAAAAAAACTGCAAATATTACATTTTTATGAAAAGCAAAGAAATGTATCATTGATAGGGTTAGAAGCATTTTAATGTGCACTGCACTGCCCTCTGTTCTGTGTCAGAGGGAGGGATGATCTCTGAGCTTTAACATGATTGGCTGTCAGCTTCTAGGAAGCAAGGCTGCAGCTTAGCAGTTGTTCCCAGCTAAAATGAATTATGGTAGCTGACCCTAAAGGTTAATTGTATAAATCACCCAGCAGCCTCAGCAAAGAAAAGGCATCATGCACCTACCTATTTTGTAAAATAGAGCGTGCTTCCAGACAGTGTCTCCTGACTAGTTCTTCAAATTCAGCAGGCAGCAATGGTAGGCAGCCAGCAAGCAAGTCCTTTGTACGCACAAACCTTAACTCATCAAATCTAGAAATAAACAGGTTTACAGGTTTAAAGTATTCCTTCTCTTACGTGAGGCATGTGGCATTTGGCTAGTGAAATAGTAAAAGAAGGTAAATATTTAAATGGTAGGAATTTACAATGAAATGATTAAGGTTTAATTAGTGAATGTTTTTTAAATAAATAATTAGTAATATTCTGGAATCCCCTCTATTCTTTTTTCCTCCTTCCTTTTTCTGGTGATTTACTGTGAGGCCATAACAATCCCTACTAAGCAATGTCCCCTCTTAGCTGTGTGCTCGTTAGCATGCACACAACTTGACAGCCTGTGCAATTAGGTTAAAATACTGCACACACAAAAATAAAAAATCTACTTGAATATCTGTACTGTGGTATGTAATGCACAAAATCTATTTTTGAATCTGCACAGATACACATCTGCACACACACCTGGTAGAAAATTAGAATGAAAATTCATCAATTGGTATTAATGGCAGGCAGGATTTTTCTTTATCTGCATCCTGCCTGACAAATAGGAAACACTGTAGTGTGTACAATAGCATTCAAAATGTGCATTCACCATAAACAACATTTGTCTTGTACAAAACAAGACTAGACAAGTAAAGGTTAGGGGGGCCATTGTCTTAGGCTGAGGCTACACTGAAGCGGCCACCAGCTCACAGGAAATGGGCACAAAAGCATGTGTGTTAACGCTTACGCATTACCTGAGTGCTTGTGTGCTGTAATTGCACAATCAGACCGCATGTGATTGCGCAAAAAATGCGGAATTCATGTGCTCCAACTAGCAGATCGCACTCACAACACACATCAGTGCACTGGTATGGCTACTGTATATACTCGGTATATACCGAGTTTTTCAGGCTGTAAAATCAGCCTGAAAACTTGAACTCGGTTTATACTCGAGTCACTACTTACTTTACCACTCCGGCAGCCGCACAATCATTCCCTGTACTGGCGCGCCAGCCGACGTCACTGTCCGGCGCCAAGCCCGGCGCCAATTAGTGACGTCAGCTGGCGCACCAGTACAGGGAATGAGCGCGTGGCTGTCGGAATGCTGACTTCAATGCTGTCAATTCAATGCTGACTCTTCAATGCTGGCACATTACTGGATGGAGGAGAGCCCACAGGTACAAACTGAACTGGGTGGGAGGGTGAGGGCATTCAAGATGTTTGGAAACTACAACTCCCAGCATGCTTTATTAGTTGGGAGTTGTAGTTTCCAAACATCTTGAATGCCAAGTTTATACTCGAGTCAACCACTTTTATTAGATTTTTTAGGTGAAATTGGGTACCTCGGTTTATACTCGGTCGGTTTATACTCGAGTATATACGGTACATCAGTTTGCCACACTAGTATCCGCTTTTAAAAGCAATCAGATCATGCTTAAAAGCAGTATAGTGTGGCCTAGCCCTTAGGGCTATCAATAAGGCTAAGGCCACACTAAAAAGCACCAGAATCATGCATGCAAAAATAGTGATCGCAGGCATTACCAAAACAGACACGCATGCGCAATCACATTGGAAATCGTAGGAACTTTTGTGGCCTAGCCCTAAAAGTCACTTTCAGACAAGGATTGCTTTGTTATATTTCTCTAGTTCAGGAACTCTGTGTCCCTCCGCCTGATGTAGATTGTAAACAAAAGATCTGTAGTGACCATTTGGGAACGGAGGCCATGGCAGGGATGTGTAGAGACTTGAGAGGGTACTGATTGGCTGGGTTAAGTTTGAAAAGATGCAGGTAGGGGATTGGAGAGTTAGGGGTCAAATGTTTAGATAGGGGAGGGGGAGCGGGTTAAGGGTTTATAAGGAGTCTGCAGGTAGAGTTAGGGGCCAGTCTGTTTAGGAAAATAGCCCTGCCCACCCATCTCTCTTTCTAAAATTAAGTATCGAAGAGAAGTTTTGGTTATAAAGAAAGTCAGGTTAGTAGTCAGTAGTGGGAGGTCAATTGTCACAGCAGATGTCGGTGGCCAATAGAGGAAAAGTGGCGTGTAGGTGCGAAGATAGGGCCTTGTGCTTCCAGAGGTGACAGGAGACTGGGTATATGTTAGGCACCCATCGAGCCGGTGTTTGCGCGGCTGATGGGCTGCAGGAATACGTTGGGTTGAGGATAAGCAGGTATGGGCCTTTTTGGACTAAATACAAACTGAATGTTATATTGGTGTACAATTAATGTTTTTACATGTTAAGGTAAAAAGAATGTTGTTACATTTATGCACTAATGACATTAATAACAAGTTAATAAATATGCTGTGGCCTTTTGTTCCAAAGAATTTGGTGTCTGTCGTTATTTAAGGTTAAGGTAAGGTGGGTGGGATCACCTTGGTGGGAACTGGCACTATCACTGCCATGAAGTGACTAGGGTACCATCTCTTATACGTGTAGAGCAAACAAGCCTAGGCCGTGCTGTTACCCAGGAAATGAGGAATTCATATAGCAGTAAACAGTTTTTTTTACACATCGAACAGAGCAATGAACTCATTTGTGCACAAATACAAACAATAGGAGATGATACATCTCAAAACAATAAATACGGTTTGAATAAAAAGGGTATAAGAAGGCTGTAAGATATATCAACACGCAAAATGTTATTTATATTATGCAAGCTGATGTACCTAACTCTGCCTAAATAATTGGTAACATTTTTTACTGCAATAGTTTGCGAGAATGAAATGAAAAACTTTATTTATCCCAATTAGATTCCAAAGTTATTTAAAGGCTATGTCCACAGTAAAATTGAATTTTTAATATATCATTCCCCATAGGCTCCCAGCCCCAACCGCATTATTTATTTTTTTATAAAGCCCCCCAAACTCTACTTACCTCCCCTCTTTCCTCCGACACGCTCCCGGCCCTCTGCTTGCGAGGAAATGCAAGCAGAGGGGCGGGACCGGCAGCCGCGTCTGTGATTGGCTGAGTGGCAGCCAATCACGGACACGGCTGCCGGCTGCTCACTTCCGCGTAGGAAAGCGGGGAGGTAAGTAAAAGTTTGGGGAGCTTTATAAAAATAAAAATTATGCGGTTGGGGCTGGGGGACATGGGGTAAGGAAATATTAAAGGGGATTAACGCTAGGGGGAGGGATAGCAGAACGGGAGGGAGAGGGAGGGAGAGGGAGAGGGAGGGAGGGGGGAGAAGGGCTGCAGTACGCATGGCAGTGATCTCCGGGAGGCCAGGTAGCAGGCAGTGTCCTATATGGACCTGCTAGCCTCCTGGTGGGCAGTTTTTGGGACTTTGGGGGGGGACTACAGGAGAACCAGATGGAGCTGGGATGTGAGGTAAGGATTAAACTACACTACATGGTGGGGCCAGTAGTTGGGGGATTATAGTTTTGGGGGTGGACATGCCCTTTAACTATTCAGCCACAGCTACTCTGAGTGTGCCATAAGGTATACAAAAACAGGCAGACTATCAATGCCTTAACGCTAAAGAGGCGAATCTGATGTATCCAACAGTGACAGAATATTTCCTTAATCATTAAAGTGCGTACCCAACTTTATCAAAATTTTAAAAAGCTGCTACCCAAAGCAGCCCAATATTATTTATTTACTTATCCACCCATTTCAAATATACCCATATTGATTATAAAATAATAATAATAATAATATAGTAAAATTCCACACCCAAAACCTGTGTGTAAAAAAAATCTACAGAATACACCACAGCCAATTAATTATCAAAATAAATGGTATTTACTGTACCCAGAGCTGCAAACACAATATCGAATCCCTATAAGTGGAGCACTTGTGACTCTGTGTAAAGACTTTGGCTGCAACTATCAATTCACAGTAACGCGCATGAAAAACGCAATGTAGTGCATTTCACAGGCATTAATGTGCGTTTTCCCAAAAATCTGTTATCGGAGCGAATTTGATACGCACCAAAACTGGTGATCGCACACATCGTGGGCAGTCACATTAGAATGCACTGGCATGCAATTTCCATGCGCTAACTGATCGAAAAACACCATCAGAAGTGCCTGAGAATCATGCCAGCTTGGCCTAGCCCTTGTACCACAAGCAGGCCTTTACTTCCAGGTTAACTCTAACAATTGCATATGGATTTCGAAATTTTGGTCTAATTCTACTTACTACAAATATTTTACAATCGGGAACCGTTGAGAACTGTTAGCAAATCAAGGCATATGTTATACACTGTGCAATCTGTTCGTCATCTGGTTAGTGCTTATGTTTGTACACTGAACAAAGTGTTGATCTGAGAGCTTTAAATACTGTCGTTTTAGAAACACACAAAGTAAAGGAACATATAAAACATTGTTTAAAGGATTAGTTCACACAAAAAGTGAACCATTCCTTTAAAGCAGTGATTTAAGAGGTAAAGGACCTGTTCCTTACCTTACATTCTTCAATCACTTGACCAGGATCCAGGATCGAAGGTAATTATATTTACCTCGCGCACAATCCAACGCAGTTCAGTTGAAAATTGCCGACCACTTCCTGGTTTAGTTTACTATAGCACGCTCTAGTGAAACTAAACTAGGAAGGGGTTGGGTATTGTCAACTGAGCTACGGTGGATTGTGCGTGAAAGGTGATTGAAGAACAGAAGGTAAGGAATAGGTCCTTTACCTCCCAGTCTTCAATCACTGCTTTAAAGGAATAGTTTTGTGTGAACTATTCCTTTAAAGGAGAACCATATAAAGTTTTTTTTTAAAAAAAGTTAAAATGGAAAGCATCAAGGCTGGAGGATTGGGACTGTAATTCCTGCTTCCCAATCTCGTTCATGAACATGAAGAAAACTGCTTCCTCCAGGCTACTCAGGCTATCCACACTTTCTTTAATACAGGAAAATCCAGGACATTAACCTGGCAGATAAAAACTTTACATGTTGAAGCTCCTCCTGATATTGTGAGGTAGGAGTAATCAGTCCTATTGTATCTCCCTGCCCCAGGTACTTTTCATTTTTAAAAATAGATTTTTACAGATTAGTTGTCTTTAAAAGTCACTTAGGCTACATACCTGATTGGGCGATTGGGCATCCTGTTAAATCACAGGCGATCGTGTGTTTTTCTACGGGACCACACGATTGGTTGCAGTGAACGGAAGCTGCTTTTGCCACAACCAAAAGAGATTTATCCTGTGTATACCCAGTCTTACATTTAAAACGATCTGTTGTTTTGTTTGTAAGTATAGGGAATGCACATAGCTACTCATATGCTCACAAAATAAAGTCTAGACCATCTTCACTGATGTTAACCAGGCCCATGGGGAGCGCACAAGAATCACATGATTCGCAATATCAATGTTGTATATATTTCAATATACCTTTGTTGGCAGCTTTTGGAAAATACCAAATACAGGTACATACTGCTTAAAAGGTCCTGTGAGTGAATTATAATTTGGTTTTAGACAGGACAAAATCTAGTACGTGGAACGGTACTACAACTCCCAGAATTCACTGGCTGCTATTGCATATATTGTATATTGGATGTCAGTGAACTCTAGGGATATCTTGAATCTTTTAATCCTGTGACCCAGTCATAGGTCTCTCATCTGCTTTAGTCCTGTCTGCTTACTACTGGTCCTCTTAATCCCATTCGCTCTTTCCTACAGAAGCACTGTAATAAGGTTGTTTGCCCTATACTAATGCATATTCAATGCCTCTTTGTCATCTGGTATTTTCCCTTCCTCCTTTAAACATGCATACGTTAGCAGGGGCAGGAATCCTTTTACAAACTCGGAACTTGGACATCATTATCCCAGTACCTTAAATCCCCCTCCCCTGCTCTCACCGGACCTTCTCCCCCTCCTTCCCCCCCCCCCCCCCCCAACTACACTTTGTGAGCACGCGACACAATGCAAAGGACTGTGGATCCGTCGGGGAATGTCAGTGTAGTCGGAGGCTGTCAGCAGCGCTGGAGCGATACGCGGTAAGTTTCTTCTGCTCTCGTGTAAGTTTTACTGAAGGACAGGAGGTAAGACATATCTCATTTACCTCCTGTCCTTCAGTTAAACTGAAAACATAAAAGTTTAAAATCATACCCTTTAAGTCCTAAGTTTAAAGTTACGGTTATATGCTTGCACTTTTTCAAATGTGTAGAGCTGGGTCGTTGGGAATAATATTTGAATCTGCCAAGATGTTCATATGTTTATGTGCCGCCATGTTATGTGTAAATGTAGTCAGATGTGACCCCCCCCCTTTTTTTTACTATACTTATTACCAAGTCAGTCTAGTTTTGCCCTGGTGGATCTGAGGCTCGATCAATGGGGAACTTTTGTATTTTTGAATGCCAGAATACAGGAAATGCCTATATTGATATTAGCCAGCTATGTACCACCCCCTTTTCAGTGTCTTCAGTAACAATGGGGGTACAGTTTTTATCTGATTCCCCCGAGGTACCTTCTGTCTGGTTAGGTGATTTTAATGATGTTTTGCATATTTCCCAAGACCGTCTACACCCTGTTGGTTGGATCCCTCCAACCCAACCAGTCACCAGACTGGCCAGGTTAATGAACACCCTTAACTTAGTGGACGATTGGTGCCACCTAAACCCAAACCAAATAAAATACTCGTTTCTCCGCAACATACAATACAATGTCCAGAATAGATATGGTTTTTGCCTACAAAAAATTACTCCCAAGACTTGCGGGAGCCAATTACGCAACAAGAATACTTTCTGACCACTCCCCTTGCTGGGTAGACCTCCGCAGATTGCGGGACCAGACACCAGTATTATGGAAACTTAACCTATTCTGGCTGACCCTGTTTCCAGAGGAGGACGCTCTCTCTGCAGAGTGGAACTCCTACTTTAACAACAATATAGGGTCGGCCGATGTAATTCAAGTCTGGAAAATGTTTAAATTACATGCTCGTATGTTACTTACCTTAACAATCAATAAGATTAAACATTCCTCCTCTAACTTAACAAACAAAGCTATGGAGGCCCTAGAAGCTGCTCAAGCAGCCTTTGTAAATAATCCCACCCAAGAAACAGCAGAAGCTCTTAAACATCAAACCAGGCTAACAAATGATATCCACAAAGCCAGGGCTAAAAAACGTCTCTTTTTCCAATCCCAAAAATACTATGAACACGGTGATAAGTGTAGAAGGCTCTTGGCCAATATGGCTAACAATGAATACAAGCCTCCAACTGTCATAACACTCTCTACCCCCACAAGACAGTATATTACTGAACCGTCAGAAGTGGCAAGACACTTTGCCACTTACTACACCGACCTCTAAAAATCCTACTTTTATCACGCACAGCAGGAATTAGAAACATATCTCGCCCAGATCACCAACAATGAATTACAGCTCCTGGAGGCACCAATAACCGAAATAGAACTTAAACAAACAATCTCCCACTAGCTAGAGGCAAGTCCCCCGGCACAGACGAGCTTCCAACTGAATTCTATATTAAATACATAGAAGAACTGGCCCCTAGACTGATGGAGCTATATGAAACCATGTTCTCCAGGCACTCCTTACCCGCATCGATGGCTGAGGCCCTTATCATCCTTATCCCCAAACCAGGCAAAAATCCGCACCTTCCCGAGTCCTATAAGCCTATCTCCTTACTCCAAGTAGATGTTAAAATTTTAGCAAAACTACTTTCTCTAAGGTTAAATCAAGTAATACAGTCTCTAATACACACTGACCAATCTGGCTTTATTGCGGGGAAAAACACCTCACTTAACTCCAGACGCCTACTTATGAACCTACAAAGAACTCACAATGATACTGGCACTCGATGTGTAGTGAGTCTAGATGCAGCATGGGCATTCGCACTGCAAAGCTTTGGATTTGGACCAAATATAATCAAATGGCTACAAATCCCATATTCCACTCCCAGAGCCAAAGTGTCTGCGAATTGGTTGGATCACTGAAGTATTCTCCCTGCCTAGGGGCACCCGCCAGGGGTGTCCCCTCTCCCCCTTGCTTAATGCACTGGTGGTGGAACCCCTGGCGGCCAAACTCCGCACCCACCGAACAATCAGGGGCCTAACAAAAGGAAACTGAAACTATTAGCCTTTATGCAGATGATATGTTATTGTATCTGGCTGATCAAAATGAATCAATGCAATCTGCATTATGGCTAATTACAGAATTCGGGGAATACTTGGGTCTATCAATTAACTGGAGCAAATTCCAGATACTCCCCTTTGTTTTAACCGACCAACTCCACAAACCCCATCCCCTTAGTTAGAACTTAGGTCTTAGGTCTTCAGTAAAACTCTTAATTCGTTTATTTCGGAATCATTAAAACCATAAAGCCACGAAACGCGTTGGGCGGAGTCTGGAGTGTTCACATGTTTCTTGTCCGTTAGTTTGTTTGCAACTTTGTATAGTGATGGCTTTATGGTTTTAATGATTCCGAAATAAACGAATTAAGAGTTTTCTTGAAGACCGGCTGCCCGCCTCCTCATTGTCCCTCTGGATGTTATACCTTTGGGCTTTGCTTCTGCATACATATAGTTCCACCGGGAGGGAGACGGTGTGTTCAACGGAGGTGTATAGGAGCGCCGGCCTGACTTGCTGGATACCGTTCCCACCAATACGGGTGCTGTAAGTTTGTTCGTTTTGTTCATTCATAAGTGAAACTATCTTTTTAGCTAGAAAAGCAATAGCAAAGGTGTGGATGCAAGCAACTGTGCCAACACTACAACACTGGAAATTCGAAGTTAACGCCACACTAGCATTTAAAAAGGTACTGTACACTACTAGAGGCTGCTCCACTAAATATACCAAAATATGGCATAGATGGGAATCCTCTTCCCTTACCCAAGATACCTAAAGTAAATAAACTAGCCCAAACCCTGGTATATGTCACATACAAACTCCTATTATATGTATTACAATATGTATTTGAGAACTGAGCGACACGCGCCTGGAGCGGTACGGGGCAGTGGACTAGTTGGCAGTAAAGTTTACCCCTCACTTAAGGACAAGTTTTCCTGAAAATTAGCTCTTATATGTTTAAATTTTTATTTGTTAACTGATGCAACATTCTGATACTTTGAATGCTAGAATGTTAATAATGTCCTACTATATGTAATAAGCCAACAAAATTGTTAAGATCAGGAATATGTCTCAAACCAAATGTACGCAAAAAAGAATGTTTATGATAAATACTTTATTTTTGAAAATTTACAATAAAGTTCCTCCATACGGAGGGGATTAAAAAAACATGCATACGTGAAAGCCATAATCAAAAAACCTCCCTGAACCCCTATTGTCTTGCCAACTACCACCCGGTCTCTCTTTTACCAATATCCTCTAAACTACAGGAATGCCTTGGCTTCTCCCTGAACACTAATTATCTTCATGCTCAAAACCTATTGGCCCCCTTGCAGTCAGGATTTCATCCTGCATACTCTACAGAGACAATGCCAGGTTACTTTCCTATTCTCATTCTTCTCGGCCTCTCCTCTGCTTTCCATACAGTAGATTGTTCCCTCCTAATGCAAATTCTTCACTCATTGGACATCCAGGATGAAGCGGTATCCTGGCTCATACCATATCTCTCTAACAAAACCTACTCCAAGTCTTATGATAATAAAACCTTTTCTCCACTTCCTTTTAGTGTAGGGGTGCCACAGGGATCTGTTTTTGGGCCCTTGTTGTTCTCTCTTCATACTATTTCCCTGGGAGAGGTTATTAGCTAATTTGGTTTTAATTATCATCTGTGTGCTGATTATACTCAAATATTATACTCTAATATACTTTTCCACCCCAAGTCCTGACATCCAATCATGTCCTACTGCCTTAAACTAAACCTTACTAAAATCGAACTAATAATTTTCCCAGCTAAACCTGGTCCTATCCCACTTTTTTCTATTTCTTTTTAAAATAAGCCCATTTACCCTATTCAGTCGGGTTTAATTATTGATTCCTTTCTCTCTTTTTCTAACCATAATGTTGCTAAATCTTGTCCCTTTTTTCTTCAGAATATTGCAAAAATCTGGAGGTTATCCTCTCTTTCAACTACTGCTATGCTTTTCCATGTTCTCACCCTATCATGTCTATTTTAAGGTTCTGCTTTCTGGTCTTCCTGCTTCCCATCTTTCTTCCTTTTCAGTTGATTATTAAACTTTGCTGAATGCATTGTCTCGCTCTCTAATTAACAGGAAGTTTACTGTTTACACAATCCTTCTTTTAATATTCCAATCCCTAAGCTCTGCTGCTCCTTCTTCTATATTTTACCTTGTGCCCCCATATGTCCCTGTCCATACCTTCCGTTCATTACAGAACCATCTCTTTTAAGAGACCCCCCACTTACACTCCTCTCACCTTAAACCTTTTTTCTTGTGGCTACCATCCTCTGGAATTCTATTCCCCTCTCTCTTTGTCAAGAAACTTCAATAAACAGGTTCAAATCTAATCTCACATCCTACCTCTCAGAGCACAGCACAGCATAGCATAGGATTGTTAAATTGACTACCCTTCCCTATGTATCTGTATGTTACCCACTTAATTAAACTGTAACCTTTTCCCTTATGTTACATGGTTCAAGCATTCATATACTTTTTGATGCTCATAATTATATATATATTTATGTATTTATTCATATTTTTTTGTCCCCCTTGTATAGCTTTTTGTATTAATAATATTGTATAATAAATTAATAATATTGTACATCCCCAAGTGGCGCTATATAAATAAACATATAGATACATACATACATATTTTAATTAAGCTACTTAATTTGCTACTCTGCATACTAAAGTCTGTGGGATATATTGGGTAATGCAATTTTTTGGTGTTTGCCATAATTGTGTTATTGCAGGTTAGGCACACAAAGTGTAAACAGAAATAGAGACCACGGTGGCTCAGTGGTTAGCACAGATGCCTTGCAGTGCTGAGGTCCTGAGTTCGATTCCACCCTTGGACACATCTGCAAGGAGTTTGTATGTTCTCCCCGTGCTTGCGTGGGTTACCTCCAAACACACCGGTTTCCCCCACAATCATAAAGACATACTGATAGGTTGAATGAGTACACAAAGTGATTAGATTGTAAACTCTTCGGGGCAGGGCCTGATGTAAATTGAGTAAATAATTGTAAAGTGCTGCGGAATATGTAGCGCTATATAAGAAATAAAATACATACATACATACATACATGCAAATAGGCAGACATTTCATAAATTGATCACACATAGTATATAATACTTACTGATTAATCCAGAGTTCCTGCAAAGACAGTATCATTGGGTTCACTGTAAAAAGGTGGTCCTCGTTGCATTTCAGAGCATCTCTATAGGAGGTGTGCCAAGGAACAGGTGCACGGATTACTTTAAGAGGAAAGGGGCGAGGGGTATTGGAAATCAATAGCCTTTCTTTTTCTTCTGGATCCTTTAGAATATAATCAACTGGAAATTAAACATGTTATCAGCAGTTACAGGTTTGTAAAAAAAATCTTAAAATAAAATATAGAAATAACTGTATGATTCCTTTAAACTCCTCTAATACATTTAACCCGAATTGAAATGCTCAGTCTTACTAGTATCAGTCCTTCTCCCACCATTGTACTGGCACCTCTTTCAGTCCTTGGATCGTCTGGGTAATTCAAGGTGACTTAGGACAAGGACAATCGTTTTTTAAACAGGTCTTCAATAGGCTACTCAATCAGTCAGGCCAAAATATCGGTGCATTTATTTAATTTTAAGCAACAGAGCACCAATAATGATTAATAAATCTGCTGATTTGTATATTCCAAGTCTGCAAGTGATTTCCGATGTTCAACGAACATCCGTATTGGATAATAATTGTACGTGTATGGCCATTCTTCCATGCGCTGTTGGTGTTACGACCTGATCAACAAAGGATGCCTGACCGAATCCCCATATCATCTGTAACGGCTGTTTGCTAATGATTGTGTGCTTCAAATGCATGTGTACGAGGCTTTAAGCACGATTTTTCCTTTGGATATTTTTTTTTTTTTTTTGGTTTATTTTAAAGGGTATGTCCAGCCCCAAAAACTACTTTTGGTTACAAGGTAGGTGCCCCTTGCCCACCCCCAACCGCCAAAATATTTTTGCAAAATAATGCTCCCATGCTTGTGAAGGTTCTCATTCATCCAGGTCATGGTATATCTGTTGTATTCAATTAGATCAACTGGACTTGAAGTTTAGTTTTTGAAGACGTTTCGCTAGTCATCCGACTGGCTTTCTCAATTCAGAATGACTTGTACAAGAATCTGTGGCAATTATGTACCCTGGAAAATCCCAATTAGCATATCACAGCCAAGTGTTAAGGGCGTGATTGGATAGTGGCTAAGAGGTGTTATAGGAACGCCCAGAGTAAGGTGTCAAAACAGCATTGTACATGGCAGACAGTTGGTGTCGAACCCCCCCATAAGTTCTATAAGCAAAAACACGGATGTGCTATGGGATCTCCAGTTTCACCTATTGTGGCCAACCTTTACATGGAGGAGGTAGAAAAACAGGTGCTTAATACCTTTAAGGGCATAGCACCCAGCCACTGGTTCAGATATGTGGATGACACCTGGGTTAAAATCCACCAGAAGGAAGTACAAGCTTTCACAGAACACATCAATGCGGTAGACCAAAACATCAAATTTACAAGGGAAGAGGTACAAAACAACAAACTGGCTTTCTTGGACTGCTTGGTAGAAGTTAAGGAAAATGGTAAACGGGAAGTAGAGGTTTACAGAAAACAACCCACACAGATCAGTATTTGATGTTTGACTCCCACCACCCTTTAGATCACAAGCTGGGTGTCATCAGAACCCTGCAACACAGAGCTGAGAACATCCCCACTAGCACAGAGGCGAAGGCTAAAGAAATAAAACATCTCAGAGGAGCCCTTAAAACTTGTGGATATCCAGACTGGGCCTATGTCAAAAGAAGTAGAAGGAAAGAAAAGAACACGAATACCAACAGTGAAGTAGAAAAGCAAGACAGGAGAAAGAACATGGTCATCCCATATGTAGCAGGGGTCTCCGAGAAATTAAGAAGAATTTTCAAAAAACACAGTATCCCTGTCTGCTTTAAACCGAACAACACACTGAGGCAGCAATTGGTACATCCGAAAGACCCAATACCGAAACACAAGAAAAGCGACATCATATACGCAGTGCAGTGCAGTGATGAATGCTCTGATTTGTATGTGGGGGAGACCAAACAGCAACTGCATCAATGTATGGCCCAGCACAGAAGAGCCAATTCCTCGGGTCAGGACTCAGCCGTTTACCTGCATCTTAAGGATAAAGGACATACCTTTGAAGATTGTAATGTTAACATATTGGCAAAGGAACATGACTGGTTCAAGAGAGGTGTTAAGGAGGCCATTTATGTGAAAATAAAGAAACCAAGCCTAAATAGAGGTGGGGGGTTCGACACCAACTGTCTGCCATGTACAATGCTGTTTTGACACCTTACTCTGGGCGTTCCTATAACACCTCTTAGCCACTATCCAATCACGCTCTTAACACTTGGCTGTGATATGCTAATTGGGATTTTCCAGGGTACATAATTGCCAAAGATTCTTGTACAAGTCATTCTGAATTGAAGAAAGCCAGTCGGATGACTAGCGAAACGTCTTCAAGAACTAAACTTCAAGTCCAGTTGATCTACTTGAATACAACAGATAAATGCTCCCATGGTTACTTACGGACCATTTTCTCCCGCGCCGTCTCTAATGTCTGTGATTGGCTAAGACGCGGCCAATCACAGATGCGGCTGACGGCACAGGAGAGAAGGTTCCGTAAGTAACGATGGGAGCATTATTTTGCAAAAATATTTTGGCGGTTGGGGGTGGGAAGGGGGCACCTACCTTGTAACCAAATGTTTTCACGCTAGGTGCAACGGCTGAAGAGGATGGATCATGATGGAGGGAGGGAGGGCAGTAAAGGGCTCCACAGCGCATGTCACATTCCTTGTCGAGGTTGAGGAATCAGCATTGACCAGATGGCTCACAGATACTTCACTTTCCTGGAGAACCATTTGGAGCAGAGGTGTAAGGTAAGGATTTTTTTCAAACTACTTAGCAGTGCCAGTAATCGGTTAAATTATAGTTTTAGGGGTGGACATGCACTTTAAAGTACACCATCCCCCAACCCTCCTCCTACCTTTTTTTCAGAATTTCCCTTCATTTGCTTTCAGCAGCATGGGAAAGTTGTGCTAGCTCCTGGGTATGTGTCTTCCCCTGTGCTGGGAGTGCTGTCACTCAATGTGCATCATCATGGTAGCAGACACACCCACTTGGCTGCAGTAAAGAAATCCTTTCCTCCTTGACTCTCTAAGTTCATTTTTACAGCTGATCATGCAGAGAGAGACAGGGGAGGAAAAGTTCACCCCACAATACTGTAACAAAGGCAGGGGGGACTTGTGTTGTTTTTAATAAAGATTTATTTTTTTTTTTGGGGTGGTTGAAAAAGTGATCTAAGTTTAATTTCATAGGGGATGCTGGGAATATGAGGCAATCTGGTATCAGAGGGGGTGGGAGAGAAACACAAGCAGATGTGAGAGGGTGTATTGGGAGACAGAAAAAGGTAGGGGTGGGACGCGGCATGTGACGTAAATTACAAAAAAGAGACGTGGTAAGGGGCGTGGTGGCCGAAAATAGGCATTCCAGAGGCGGAGACTGCAGGTAAGTTTGGGTCCCAGGAGTTTGGGGTGGTCTCACAGAAGTGCGAGAGACTCCTGGGAGGGGTGGGATACCTGAGTTACAGTAACTAAAGGAGTGGGAAGAGACACATTTGGTTTCAAAGGGGACTGCAAGGAGAGGGGCCAAGAGGGCCCATGAAGAGGAGGAGACACAAGGAAAAGGGATAGTCACATGGTTTTAGAGCAGGAAGTGCAGGGTATGTCGGTGATGCTGCTACCATATCACACATAAAAATGTACATATCTTCAAAACTAAGTAAAAAAAAAATGAAAGTAAATTGCAAAAATACTCAGAAAAGCAATTCCTGTCAATTTACCTAAAGTCATTTTTGGACCACAGTTCCCCTTTAACGGGACCTCAGACTATTTGCTTTGGATTTTAACATTTATATTGTTTTGTTTACATATTTTAATGAAGGTAATGCTGACATTTTTTTTTAGATTTGTACATGTTAGACATGACTGTTTAAACTATAAAAAGTCAAACAGGCCCTAGGGTTGTTTGTTTGAAAGGCATTTTGGTTTTAATGTATGCTGTGCAGGAGCAAAGACTCACTTTTGCAAAATAAATAAATAATGCATACCTTATAATTATCCCATCCACTAAATGAGTTATCTATTAGAATTCTACTTGACGGATTTAATTTGTCTGGGAGATAACTCAAGGAGAATGAAATCAAGGCTTAATATGAAATAAATTTGGCTACATTTTCTTCTTTACACTCTGTGCTATAACAAATATGCAGACAAACACAGTACTAAACAAGACATTACCTCATGTCAAAAGATGGTTGGTGTCACATACTAATCAGTCTATATTTTAAGTGACAATATGGGTTTCTTTAATAGATAAATAAGCAGATATTATTATACAGGAAAACTAAATCCTAACAAAGAATAACGCTAGACATAAAGCTCTTTAATTTTCTCAAGCTCTACATATTTATTATTTTTATAAAATCTCTTCTTGGAACCAGTGACTCTTTATTTGGAACCATACATACATCAAGTCCAAATTGAATTTAAAAAAAAAAAAAAAAAGTTGGTAAAATTTGCCCTAATGAGCTCTCTTCAAATCAATTCAAACTATTGCATTTTTTTCAACAGGCAGAATAATACGGTAATCCAATTGAATTGCTTGTACTGGGCCTTATTTCTAAAATGTATATCTTAAGGCCTATTAGTAATAAAACCAGCATTAAAATTATAATAAAGCCATTAAACCTTGTTGGTTGATTCTTTGTATGCCCCTATGCATAACAAACATGTTTGGTTCCATACTCACATTGCAGGACCCACAATACAGATGAACAGAACATTTCCAGCTACAATGAGAAATTCTGAAACTGGTGGAAATGACTGAATGGCGTCAGCTAGTGGCTTAGTTAATGTGTAGCCCAAGACTTTTGTCAGGATCTAGTAACTTTCAAGGGGAGGTTCAGTGCAAATACATATGTTTTTAAGAAAAAATGGCAGTATTTTCCCATCCTAACGACCTTAACCTGCCCATTCAGTATTTTGTCTGTGTATAAATAAATGCTTTTGAAATACTGACTTCCTGTTTGCTGGACCCCTATAAGAAACCATTATGGTCTTGCCCTTGACTTAAAACCTGGGTTGATTCAATTGCTCACTAGTGTTCTGAGCATGTTTGACCCATCCAACAGCCAATTAGTATAAATGACTGTTAGGAACATTGCAAATTAGTGTGCATTCTGGGAAGAAGGACGGTTACAGAACCTGAAATGTCAGCACACTAATGTCAACAGCAGGGAATAGCAAGGGGTATGAAATCAACTGTTTTTTCAAAATGGAAGACAATATGGAGAATTACTAGGTTTGCTTAATATAAACTGAGAATTTTTTAAATAATTACATTTTCCACTGAAAGTTCCCTTTAAAATTAACCCTACTTAGACATTAAGAGATATTCTATAAATGCAGTATATCTAGACAGCACCCTTATTTGTCATTAATAGTTTGCTGTCCTAAAATAATCTACAGGTCCCACATACATGAACAGCCGCCAATCAATTTTTTGTAAACACAGTTATGTAAATTTACAGAGACACACTCAGGATCATTTACCCAGAGCCACTATCGCTCTGGGTAAATGCTCCTTTCGCTATTCAATATCGCGATTGCGAAAGTGGGTAAATCCTGGTAAGGAATTTAGTCACTGCGGGATTTTAAAATCCAGCGCTAAAACTAGCGCAAACGTAATATTGAATCGCGTGCGTAGGATAGCCGGGTCATTTTTGCGTAACCCGCGCATCCAACGCCAACATGGAGTTAAAGTCGTGCTAACCAGTAGTGAATCGTTAGCGCGACTTCAACTCCATATATTTGCCCAGCGAGTCTGGGTAAATGAGCATGAAAATCTCTACTTTTGGGAAAGGTAAGACAACAATCTATATTCTATACATCTGTGTTTTTCTTGGCATCATAAAGCCATGCTAACCCATTTACAAAGAGTTAGTGTGACTCTTAGTGTAAAAAAAGAATTGCTGCTGCTGCACAGGTTTCACAAAAGACACCCACTTATCCACAAGTGATATGTTTAAGTTTTTTAAATTTACTTTTTAACACCAGTAAATAGCTGCCATTATAATCAAGCAGGGGTTTATGACCTGATCGGAATTTACAGTGCAAGCTCCATATTAAATTGAGAGGAGCAGTTCCCTTAATTACTTTCTGCTTTAGGGAAAGAAACAAAACATAAAATATATAGTACCTCCTTTATTATTTACAATATTACAATGGAAATTACTCTAGGGACACATCATTGCATGTTAAAGATCCAGATGCTTCATTTCTTAATAGATAACATGTAAAAAGCTCCAATTCTTACCAATACTTTTCCTCAGACTGGTGTGATAATCACATTCAGTTTCTTCCTTTATTTTCAAAAACATTTGTTCTAATGCAGGGTTGTTCAAAAGGTGTTTGGGAATTCTAGTTAATATTCTATCCATCTGTTCTTCATCCTTAGGTGTGAGCATTTCTTTCTGAATCCCATGGTGTATATAGTAGAAATATCTCTGAAAGATTTGCAAAGTTTTTATTTATGTTAGAGGGTTGACAGCCATATTCTTGTTAATAGAAAATCTTTCCTGCCTGCTGTGAGCTTGGAGAAGTATGAATTTACAGAACAGTGTCAACCAAATTAGGTCTACAAATTCTGTCTTATATTAAAGGCATATCTACCTACAGTATATGTTAAAGCTGTTTTGTTTTTGGTTAAAACAATTAGCCCTTTGAATTCTGGAATCTTTGCCCAATAGTTCAGTGGTTCTCAAAGTTAAAAATATACATCATTGTCCAAAATGCAAATCAATGTGTTGCAGCTTTCCCCCATCAGGGCCTCTCATAGTTTTATAGAAAATCAATTATATGCCTTAATTTTCATTGGTCAACCTTTAGTTAAGTAGCATTGTCTATATGCCCCAAAGGAGCTACCTCAAACATTATTTTAACATTCTTTTTCTTTACCTCAAGAACTTTTTCAGATAGTTTTGCTTCTTTTTTGTTGATTTCCTCATCATTTTGCAGCATGACTAGCATCTGTTCCTCAGGAGACATTGGTCTGCTTTCTGGGTAGTTCATAGCATCCTGTTGTGCCTCTTGCTCATGTACAAAAGATTCGTCCAATCGTGTTTCCTTATGTGTGGTTGGCCTGCAAATATATAGATATTTTAGAAAACAGACAGGGAGATTCAATAAAAGTTCTTATCATTTAAAATGGAGCTAATTTTGCCCCAACCAATCAGATCTTTTTGAACATTTGAAAGCTAACATCTGATTGGTTGGGGCAAATTTAGCACCATTTTTAATGATAAGAACTTTTATTGAATAACCCTGACAGTTTCCTTTTTTAGGGGAGTTAGGTCTATTAGATTAGTTCCATCGACTATTAAAATATCAATTGTAAATTTCCAGGAACGTTTTATTCTTTGGCTTGCAATATTAAGGAATTAGCAGATGCTACAGGGAAATCATTTCTGAGCTCCTAATACACAACAACATCTTTACCTGGAATATCTGCAGATGATGATGCATCTTATACGATGCTTTAATCAGAGCTGAAAATGTGTTAATTACAGAAAGAATTCTACACTATTGAGACTGAGAAGAGTAATTACAGATGATGCTTAGAATAAATGCACACCTTGGCTGGAGTGACAAGCTATCTAATTAGAAAATAAACAGGAAGAAATGTTAGAAGTAAACACCAATGCCATTTACACTACAGGCGGTTTTACATGGAGATGTATTTGGCTTCATCGGGGTAATTGTTAGGCAAATGAAGTTCAAGGGATTAGAATTTTTTGTTTTTAGAAGTTAGTCTTAAAACGACAATATATTAAATCTTTAGCAATGTTGAGTACAGAATTTGTACAGCTCTTTGAGGTTAGCAATGTACACTTTAAATTATTACATAAAGAAAATGATTAATGTAATACATTAAAGGACAACCAAAGCCTCAGAACAACTTTGAATTAGAAGGCAGATCTTTGTGATATAAAAACAGTATTCAGTGTCCTGCCTCTCATTTTAATATGGTTGTTGAGAAATGTAACTTTCTAGCATGAGGTTTGAGGTTTTATTTCCGGTTCCGATATCAAACAGTGTGGTCACTGACCATAATGTTCTTTACACATGCTCAGTCCTAAGATACTGCAGGAACTTTTTACAGCTGATCAAACCCACTAGTAGCCTCTAGCCAATCCTTTCACATGATAGAATAGGCAAGGGAGCATGTGACATATTTGGCCAGCCACTGTACATACACACAGTTATTTCATCCAGTTCTTTAAGTGGTAGCATTTACTTTAATGCTATTTACTGTATTGCTATTTTACAGTTTATTGGCGTTTTTAGAGGGTATATGTTAAGATTCTGTGTTAAAAATTTGTAAAATAATTTTATACATACTGTACATTCATACATAAAGATTGATAGACTATTGAACTCCAGACTTTTAGACCCTTTATCTTTAATCCAGTGTTATCCCCTTTCTCAAGACGAACATGAGAATAAAATATCAACCCTATACCCATATTCCCGTCTCATTTTGCACAATTACTCTCATAATTCGATTGATGTAAGATACAATTTTAAATCTGAATAAGACATTTTCAATGAAAAAACCGATACTGATGTTACTGAATAACAGGCTTCATTACCTATCTGGGATATTTTTGCTCATTGGAGGGAGTTTCGATTTCTTCAGGACAGATAAAGCTTTAGCTGTTTGTTAAAGAAAACAAGCAAGAGATTTTTGCTACAATGACCTATGTGTGAACAACCAGAGAATAAGAGAGTCAATGCAGCAGCATAAGCGAACAAAACAATATTTTAAACATAGTTAGCTTGAAAATATGTAAATCCTACAGGCAGACATTAACTAAACAAACTTAATTTGCTTAAATAAAAAAAACGATGTCACACAGACAATGAATGTTATGAATTTCTTATATAATTACAATGTATATAGATGATTTATATTGCCATGTTTATTTATATTGCATGAGCAATATATATTGCCATGTTTATTTATATTGCATGTGCAAGTCATACAAAGGTGAGTTCCTAAACAAATCCTCTATATTTTTATCATGCAGATTAAATGCCTAACAGGCTGTAATAACAAGCTGGGTTATGTTGACCTTTAATTTAGAAATTTTGATGCACCCACAAATCCCAGTCTTTCCTTCAATGCTGATTCCCCAAAATTCAGTGCCAGCTTCAACTTTAGACAAGCCCGCATTTGTCGCCAGGCAATAAGCCCATAGACAAGCATCGTTGCTCCCAGAACTTAAGAGCAGAAAGACCGGGGAAAACCTGGAAAGCGTGATGCAACAGGAGTGGATCAGGCACAGAGGAGGATGACAAGTACAGGCTTAGCCGACTAGAGGAGACAGAGAATAGAGTATAGAAGAGACGTGCAAAGGAAACAGGGGGTTGGAAGTAAACCGTGAGACTGGCCAGCCAAGTATCCCAGACAGTCAGGAGTGGAGTCAGAATAACCAGGTCAAGACCAGAGGTCAGACATAATAGCGAGGTACAGGAGGGTGAGGTATGGTGTTATGATCCTTCCCTAAAACAAGCCCCCCATCTGGTTGCTATAGCCTCGAATCCGCGATCCTCAAATATCCGTCAATCTTCAAAAATCCGTCGATCTTCGAAGTTGGAGCACATTCAGTGTCATCAGTCGCAGAAATGACGAGACTGGCAGGTACTGGTCTATTTAAACTGCTCAGCAGTTAGGACCAGCTCTGTTTCGTTAGTTCAGCTTCCTAGTGTGCTTGTTATTTCTCGTGATCCTTACCTGACATTCTGATTTCCTGTTGCCGACTTCTGCTTGCCTTGTGACTACCGATCCTGTTCTGCCAGCCCTGACCCGTGCCTTGGACCTCCGTATTTGAACCTCCGCTGCCTGCCCTGACGATTTGCCTGTCTCTCGTATTTGAACCTGTGCCAGTCCTGATCTTCTGCCTGTCCCCAGAGTTGCCTCTCTCTCCTCTGCCTTCCATCCTCACTAGGTCTGTTTCTCTTTCCGCTGGGACCTGGTGTCTGCCCTGCCGCACAAAATCCCCACCATCAGGGGCTCTGGAGAAGACCAGCAGGCACTTCTAGTTTCTAGTTCCCAGAGTGATTGCTCCCGCATAACAAAAGAACATAGTCAATACTAGCCAGGTCAAACACCAAAGTCAAGAAGCACAGGCGAGGTACAGAAGCATCAGGCATGGTCAGAGTCAAAACGAAGCAAAAGGTTGGTCCAGGCAGCAAACATGGAGAATGGTCAAATAGAATAATCGGGTCAAAAAGATAGTAAACAGACAGAAGATCACCACAGGCAGAGTAGTAAGCTGAACACTAAAATGGGTATAGGCAGAACAGAAAGAGAATAAAAAGGGTTTACCCTTAACTAATGAGGAGGAAGACAAGCGGAAAAAAGAAAGTTGATAGGCTAATTACTGCTCTTTCTATTTCTTATTCTTTTTCTTCTTCCGTTTTATTCTTCCGCTTTTTTGGACCGTATCTCCTCCCACAGTTTTTGAGCTAGAGACATGAAATTCGGTACAGACGTGCGGGGCATATAGGAGAAGTGTGCTATCTTCTAGCTAAGGAATCCGCGAGTGCGTTACGGCGTTATCGGCGAATTTCCGGACATTTTTCCCCATAGACTATAATGGTAACAATCCTCAAATGTGGATATTTCAAAACAGCTTTTTTCATGGTCATAAATACAAATGGTGATACCCCCAACCCCCCACACAGACCCAGGTACACCCACCTACTGACCTACCTTTCCATTACCATGGAAGCCATATTTAAAGGGTAACTAAAGTCAAAAAAACTAATTTAGATTTATCCTCAATAAAAGATAGTTTTATGGTTATAAAAACAAAAAATAAATACCCCCTCAACCAGACCCAGGTACACACACCTACTGATCTACTTATCCATTACGGTGGCAGACATATTTAAAGGGTAAATAAAGTAAAAAAACAAATTTAGATTTATCCTCAATAAAAGATAGTTTTATGGTTGTAAACACAAAAAAGACATACCCCCTCAACCAGACCCAGGTACACACACCTACTGATCTACTTATCCATTACAGTGGCAGCCATACGTAAAGGGTAACTAAAGTAAAAAAACTCATTTTGACCAATCATCAAAAAAGTTAGTATTTTATCCCCCAACCTGATATGAATACACACACACCAACTGACCTACCTTTAATGCATGTGACATATTTAAAATGTCTTCATTGACATTATTGAGTTTTAAAATCTGCAGCACAAACACACAAATTCCCTTCCAAAATGCAGTCTTTCAAGCAAAATGTAAAGTTTATACTTAAAGGACAACTAAAGCCGCAGAACAACACTGAACCAGAAGACAGAACACCTTGATATAAAACCAGTAATCTGTGTCTTACCTCTCATTTTGATACGGGTGCTGGGAAATTTACCTAAATAACATATGGTTTGTGCTTTACTTCACAGCATTCTAGTATCACACAGTTTGGTCAACGACCATTATGTTCTGCTCATGCTCAGTCCTTAGCTATGGCAGAACCTTGTTGCAGTTGGTCACACCCATTAATAATCTCTAGTCAATCCTTTTACAAGACAGGTAAAGCAAGGAAGCATGTGACTGAGGTCAGGAGGTGTGGTCTGACACTGCACATACACACAGATACTTTATTCAGTTTTTAACAGGCTTACATTTACTATAATACGATTTACTGAAGTAGGATTTTATAGCTTATTGGTGTTTTTAGGGGGGTTGTTTTAGATTCTGGAGTACAAAAAATTGGGTTTAGTTCTCCTTTAAACTTTCCCTTTCTAGTTCAAACTAAAGCAGTTAAAACAACACACTCAGCAGAGCTAACGAGCCACACCCTCTCACACAGGATCCAAAACAATCAAACTGTCATCAAAGAGATAGGGCTAGGCCACACTAGCGCATTTTTTCTGCGTTTTGCTATCCGTTTACATTGCCATTTTATTTATAATGTAAATTGCGGGAAGTAGGCCCCACTGTGTACGCTGCAATCCATCGCTATTTTAGAACACATGCGATCACGATTTTTGGTCCATTTTTGTCAACATCGCAATTAATACAAGTCAATGGAAGCGCATAAAAAAAGCGAACAAAACCAGATAGAAGCGGACACAATTACTATGACATGCATTTTTTAATGTAAATGCAAACACATGTAAAACGGACACAAGCGGATGGCAAAAGTGGACAGAAACGCATAGCAATTTTTTTGTGCGTCATAGTGTGGCCTCAGCCATAGAGACAGCCAAAAAAGCAATGCACAACGGAGACGCCTCTGAATACGTGTATTCATGCACGAAAGCTGCAGGAGACTGCACAAACAGGTAAGTTCGATTTCCTGACAGCAATGCTGGCATATTGGGACATTTAATAGTTTCTCTCTACTTAGCCCTAATAAGTCCTGCATATCTGTATAATGTAAAATTCTTAACTAAAACACAATTTTTACTAAACATCAACATCTCTCTGATTTAAAGTCAACTTGAGAGTCTCAGGAATAGGCCACACTAGTCGTGCGTTAAAGAGTGCATGCTAGTGTTGGGCAATTGGTGCGATGCTGCCAATGCGCTGCAACCCCCTATTCAGAGCACATGTTATCAACGGAAACACAATTGCAAGTGAGTTTCCGGTGTAATTGTGTGTGTTGTTGAGTGCCCTCAACATTGCCCAATGGACCAACAGCTGTTACAGGGTATTCCTTATTGACTGTAATCTGTTAGTTATGTAGGAATATAAAATAATAAAGACAAAGCTTTGTAAGTAGAATAGCATAAGGCGTGGGAGTTTACGGAATTAAATTTGGCTCAGAGCAGACTACAGGCTTTGTCCAATTATTTTACTCACTGAAGATCAGAAGAAATGTATATGAAGAAGCTTTCGAATTAAAGATACATGTACTACTATCAGACATTGCTGTTTGCCTTAACAGCAAATAACTGAACACTGATTGTATGTTCTCTATAGACTACACAGTAATACTATCTTTTAAACTATAAACATTTTTAATGGAAAACTGGCATTATGCTGGGTACACACATTACCAATATATTGCAGATCACACACAGATTCTATTAGATCCAGTCTGTAAACTGCTACAGGTGTGGATATACACAGTCCTGATCAATCTCACTATACGGAGCACAAGGAAGGTGGTTCAGGTATAAATAATAGATGGAAGAAATGCTCTAACCAAGTACCTCACCAGGATGGGTTCCTAATAATAGAAATCCCTGGGTAGCACTAAGTTACTCAGTGTAAAAGACAATAAAAATATATAGAAAAAGTACTTGGAGTCCCACACAAATAAATTAAGAAAAATTCCTTTAATCAAAGTTCCCTTTCGATCGCCATGAATATATATACATAATCTTAACATATAACACACAAAAATCCCTATAATCCATTCAATCTAAATAAATATAGATATAAAATACACTGTCCATCAGAACAATGTCATATTAATTAAAAATATGAAAAAAGTCTCTGGATAAGCAGTAATCTCACTGAAATACGGTGATGAATGGTGTCCAAATCATGATTCAACGGTCAGACCTGCCTGTTTGCAAATACCCCTTACCATCACAACACAGAAAAAATATCCAGGAATTCTAGGCAGTGCTTCCCTGTGGTGTTGGTAAGGGCTATTTGTAAACAGGCAGGAGATTTCTGCTTTTTCAGATTTTTAATTAGTATGACATTGTTCTGAAGATTGAATTGATTATAGGGATTTGTGTTATGTGTTCACTAAAATTATATATATTTTTGTTGATCTAAAGGGAACTGTGATTAAAGGAATATCCCATAATTTATTTTTGGGACTCACTACTTTTTCTATATATTTTTAAGATGGTTTAAGTGGCAATGGCCAATGGCTGGAATTTGTTGGCCGCGGGATCAGGCTATTTCTTGCCACACACAAAGTCATTAATATAGTGCTGCCCGGCTCATTCATTTCTCTTCTTGCTTCTCAAATGCCTCTCCTCTCTGTCAGTCCCTCCACTGGTTGCCCATCACGCAAAGGATCCAGTTAAAGCTTCTTACCCTATCCTATAAAGCACTATACAATACAGCCCCTTCATATATCTCAGAGCTGATCCATCAACACCGTCCCAGACGCAACCTCCACTCCGCAAATGATCTCCTCCTCTCATCCACCCTTGTAACCTCTTCCCATGCCCGTATTCAGGACTTTGCTCGTGCTGCCCCTCTGCTATGGAACTCCCTTCCTCTGTCTGTCCGTCACTCACCTTCCCTTAATACCTTCAAACGTAACCTTAAAACCCACCTCTTCAGGCAAGCATATAACCTGGTCTAGACATTACCCATCTGACTACCCAATATGATCCAACCCGCCTTTCACGCTCCACTGACAATCTATTTACAGCCTACCGATTCCCGCAACCTTATGTCTCACCCCCATATCCTGTAGACTGTAAGCTCTTTGGGCAGGGTCCTCTCTCCTATTGTATCACGGTATTGCTGTAAGAAACTCATGTTTACTTATATTATGTACTAGCAGAGTACCGGACTTTGCCCAGTTTTTCTAAAGATCCAACCCGAACTTGCATCCAAAATTCAACAGACTTGGACCTGCAGCTTTCTGACCAAACCTGACCCATTCAAACTCACTGTGGGTTAGCTGAGCCGCAAATCTGGTAAACTTCAGGGAGGGTGAGAGGGGAATAATAGAGGATTCCCCTTTTTACGCATATCGCATCAACTACCCCTTTAACATGTATCACACCAACTTCCCCTTTAACGCATATCGCACCAACTTCCCCTTTAGCATGTATGGCATCAACTCCCCCTTTAGTGCCTATCCCATTAATTTCAACTTTAGCGCGTATGGCATCAACTTCCCCTTTAGCACGCAGCGCATTAACTTCCCCTATAGTGCGTATCACATCAACTTCCCCTTAAATGCATATCGCATCAACTTCCCCTATAACGCATATTGCATCAACTTTATATACATAGATTACCTGTGTATGTAATATGTATGACTTTGTATAACCTGTATTACCCTGTATATAATGTATGACTATGTAATTGTAAAGCACCACGGAAGATGCTGTCGCTATATAAATCTATTATAATAATAATAATAGTGAATAATATACCCCTAATGTAAATTATAAGGATATTATCACAAAGGAGTTCTGTGACCATATAAAAACATGAAGCCGCAGGCCAAGTGCTTTTTTACACTGCACAGAACTGCGAGGATCCTTTTAATATCCTACTAATTAACAGTAGGGGGTACATTATAATCTACCCCTTTCCACCTGACACACACACATTGTTTAAGTGCTGCATTTGCAGCAGTTCTGTGAAGAGATACACACCCCTGCCCTGCCCCCTCCTTAATGCAGTCCAGATATAGCCGTCCCCTCACTCTCTTTATAAAACTAACAGCGGCTGTAGCATCTCTTATGCTTGTCAGCCAGTCTTGCATGCAGTAAAGAGAGAAACGAACAAAAGAACAAGGAATGTGCGTAATCTTGGGGACGGGTGAGGAACATTGTTACATTAGGGTTACTTCTGTGTTATTACTGGCATATTACTATGTAGTAGCACCTTCTTTATATAAGGGATAATACGCTACCTACAGTGTAATATAAGGAGATTACGCAACCAAGGAGTACCCTGACCACATAAAAACACAAGGCCGTTAGCCCAAGTGCTTTTATAGAGGTCAGTGAACTCCGAGGTGAAGTAATATCCTTATATTATTCTGTAAGTAGTGTATTATTCCATATAATACATAAGGTCAAAAAAAGATCCAGCACAGACAATCTGTCTTCCCTCCTCTCTGTCTCTCCCTCCCTGTATTAGTAATGTAGATAACAAGCCCATTTTTGTTTTGTGCATACAAATAGTTAACTGTTGTTTCTATCTCAAACTAAAAGACAATAAACATTGCCTCTCACCTTCTGTTCTGGTTCGTTACACTGACTGAATGAATTACTGTGCAGATAAGGAGGAGCAAGTGCATTCCTGTGAGTTATAATTGACTTGGCCCCTTGATCCTCCTTAACAGCACAGTAATTCAGTCAGTGCACAAAAACAGGCTTGTTATCTACATTACTAATACAGGCAGGGAGAGAGAAATGGGGAGGGGCAGTGGAATACAGGAAGTCACTCCGTGACATCACTGAGTGACTGATTATATAGATTCTCGCCACTGCACCTCCCCATTGAAATGCCAGAGCCTTATGTATTATATAAGGGATAATGCGCCCCTTACAGTGTAATATAAGGCTATTATGCCACCGAGGAGTTCCCTGACCATATAAAAGCACGAGGCCGTAGGCAGAGTTCTTTTATACAGGTCAGGGAACTCCGAGGTGGCATAATAGGCGTATATTACACTGTAAGGGGCGAATTATTTCTTATAATACACAAGTTTTTATTTTAAATAAGTACAGTGATAATAGCTGGTGAAAAGAATTTAACTTTTTTTTCCCCAAAGTTTGTTTAGTTTTTCAATTGCATGTTGCATGTAATGTTTTTTTCTTTTTTATACATAACATTAAAAAAACATTGCTAAACATTTTAACTATTATTTAAAATCTTTATCTTAGATATATGTTTATGTTATATATGTTTCATTGTTCAAATGTTAACAGTAATTTAGTCAGAATCAGATGTTTGTTTTAGGTTTATTTCACTTGTTTTTTAGGCTTTATGTTTACCCCTGTTTGTTAATTTTGGTTTATTCCGTTTTGTTTGCGCCTCTTTTTTGTTTGCATAATGCGTGTGTGTTGGTATTGATTTCCTGATGTGCCATAATGGACGGTAATGCGCATGCGCGCCAGGCTGTTCTGTGCCGTGTATACACGGCTGATCCGTTCCTGTCCAGCTCTTGGATTTGTGATTTTGTGAAATGTTCAATTCCGGGGTGGCTGGATAAGAGGTAGGACAATGATTTTTATGTTATATTAGGAATGGAGAGCTGCAGTGGCACTAATAATTGAACTAGTCACTCAGTGACATCACTGAGTGATTCTAATAAGGATTCTCGCCACTGCAGCTCTCCATTGAAAATACAATGACTTGTGTATTATAACAATATTATAGTATCATTAGTCCCATACGGATCCATAGCAGGGGTAGATTATATTGCTACCTCTCATTCTTGCTTCCAATTGCAGATATCCATAGTAAAAGATTGACACACTAACAGTAATTCTCATGTCTCCCAGGTCTCCCCACATTCTACCATAATGCGTGCACTTACCTGCCCACGCTAGAGGTGGAAGGAGTGTCAAGAGAATTAATTATAGTGGAGTGGAGATCTGCCAATATACTGGCAATTGTAAGTAAGAACCAGAGATAACTCCTAGGAAATTATAAATTAGTAGATATAAAGCCTGTTACATTAACGGGTGCTAGAAGCCCAGGGTCTTCCCCTCTGTTGCAGAGTCGTCATCCCGTCTGTCTCAGAGTCCCCCCCCGTGGCAGAGTCCCCTCCATGGTAGAGCCCCCCCCCTCTGTGTCAGAGTCCCCCCTTGTGTCAGTCCCCCCTGTATCAAAGCCCACCCCTTCTGTGTCAGAGTCCCTCCATCTGTGGCAGTCTCCCCCCATGGTAGCATCCCCCCTCTGTGGCAGAGTCCCTGTGTCAGAGCCCCCTTGTATCAAAGCCCCCCTGTGTGGCAGAGTCCCTCCAACTGTGGCAGCCCTCCCCCCATGGTAGCGTCCCCTCTGTTAGAGTCCCCCCCTCTGTGTCAAAGTCCCCCCTCTGTGGCGGAGTTTCACCCCCCCTCGGTGGCGGAGTTTCCCCCCCTCTGTGGTCGGAGTTTTTCCCCCCGACTCTGTGGCAGAGTCCCCCCCCCTCTGTGGCAGAGTCCCCCCCTCTGTGGCAGAGTCCCCCCCTCTGTGGCAGAGCCCTCCCCTCTGTGGCAGAGCCCTCCCCTCTGTGGCAGAGCCCTCCCCTCTTGGTTATATGTGTGGGTATGCTAAAGCTGTGTCATAGGTCATATAAGTTATCTCTGTGTTGGAGAAAACGGATGAATAAGTTAACAAGAAACAAACAAATTAACTTTAATAGTTGAACAAATAAGCACCATAAATAGGAAGGATACGTGATGTTGGTCTCTTTCTTGGTGTTACACCTTCAGTGCCAGATCTAGGAGAGTTCAACTTTTTAAACAATTCAGTAAGCTTGAGGTCACGAGCTGCAGGTGAGTAGTTGTTTCCTATGGAGTTGCTAGGAGTGCGGTGAAAGCGCTGCTCTTTGAAAGGAGCTGCCAGAGTCCATGATTTACTTTGCATCAATGGGGGGGAAATTATGTTGATTGAGGACAAGCTGTAACGATAGAACAAAAAAAAAATTAATAATAATATTAATAAAATTTAGAACTTCCAGTGCAATTTACTTCTTCCGGTATTTGATGCCAGTCAGAAATCATCAAATACATCCCTACTTCTAAAACCCCTCTTGTAAATATTGATATCACCACAGTGTTCCAGTACTCCAAGTAACACCAGTAAACCAATATCATGTATATCAATCGTTTACCTTACTAACGGAAGGCTGTAAATAGGCATGGACCACAGACGCATTTTCTTGAGCACCGCATCATCAACCTCCTCCCACAATGTGTGCACCACTGCCGTTGGAGAAGGCAATCAAGTAAACAATCTACCGCCGCCCAGAAGCGTGCAAGGACCCTACTCGCATGCACCCGGGCTGCACATACGGAAACCTCAATGCCGTTTCTATAGCCAACACAGCCACTGTAGCTACTCTGCTCCACAGCCAGCACTGTGATCTAATGTAAAGTGTAAGCAATCTGGGGGAAAGGGAGAGAGAGAGAAGGAGGGTAGAAGAGGAGAGAGGGAGAGGGGAGAGGAGAGAAAGAAAAGAGTAGAGAGAGACGAGGGAGTGAGGGGGAGAGGAGGGAGAGAGACTGGGGGAAAGGGGGTGACAGAGAGAAAAGGAGGGAGAGAAAGAGAAGGGCGATATAAAGGAGGGAGAAAGCGGGGGAGAGAGAGGAGGGAGAGCAAGAGAAGGGGGAAGGAGAGAGGGAGTGAGAGGAGGGGGCAGAGAGAAGAAGAGGAAGAGAGAGTGAAAGAGGAGGAAGCGAGAGAGAAAGGAGGGAGAAAGAGGGTTAGAGAGGAGGAGGGGGAGAGAGGAAGATTGAGACTGAAAGGAGGAAGAAAATGGGGGGGGGGGGGGGGGGGGGGTGAGGAGAAAGAAGGAAAATAGAGAGAAAGAGGGGGGGAGAGAGGTCTTTAAATGCAGGGGGAACGGGACTTGCCATTCTTTAAACAATCAGGGGGTAACTACTGTAGTTATCACTATCCAATAGTACATTAGCTGGTAATTACCTCAGTTAGTGTACAGTAGTAAGCCTAAATGCTATTTTAATTAAAAATAAAGTTATACTTTAAAAATTATCCAACTGTATGATACCCTCTTTTACAGCCCTGCTTGTCCAAGATTTCTCTTCTCGGGCGCACAAGGGTGGAATCTCTGTCTGCATCATTTTTAATGTTAGTGTAACTAACATTAAAAACATAACTATTGTGCTTAGTGGTGGGGAGGGGGACTAAACAAATCACAGATACCATGTAGATATAAATCTTCAGGTGTAGCCCTCCACATATAACATGCAGTAAAGTCTTCTTAAAGCAGTTTAAGGGTAACTGTGGTCCAAAAATTACTTTAGGTAAATTGACAGGAATTGCTTTCCTGAGTTTTTTCGTAATTTATTTTCATAATTTTTTTAAAATATAATTTTGAAGATATTTACATTTTTACATGTGATATGGTAGCAGCATCACCAGATCCCTTGCACATCCTGCTTCCTGCTGTGAAACCATGTAACAGTCTCTTTTCCCTGCGTCTTCTCCTCCTCATGGGCCCCCATGGCCCCTCCCTTTGCAGTTACCTTGAAACCCCCTGTTGCCCCTCCCACTCCTCCTTCAGTCACTGTATCTCAAACTCTTCTTAGTTTGTTTTGCTTTCTCCTGCACTGAGCATGTGCCAACCGCAAATTAGGAGGAACTAATATTGTGACCACAGATTAAGAACCTCCCACCCCCTGAATTTCTGATCAGTGATTTCTTCATATAATGGACTGTGCAGCACGTAGAGGGGTAGTTGATGGCTCATTTTAAAGGTAGGAACCTGGTCTTTCATTTAAAATCTACATGATTGCAGATCACAGTTTCCCTTTAATTTGCTGAGTAAAAAATTGCCCAATGAATTCAAGAAATAAGGAATAATAATGGGAGGTAAAGGAGCTGTGTCTTACTTCCCGTTCTTCAAAAAAGCCGGAAACAAAGCAAAGGTACTTACCAAATCTCTTGCTCCTCCGTCGTGTACTCTGAAAGGTCCAGACGGACTTATGTGCATGTGCAAGTGCGATGTGCGTGTACATAGGATACAGAGTCCGATGGGAGCCGTCAGAGGAGCAAGCGATCCTTACTTCCCAGCTCCTGAATGGTTTATTGAAGAACGGGAGGTAAGACACAGCTTCTTTACCTCCATTTCTTCAATAAAACTGAATACCAAAAATGTTTTTTACCAGTGGAGATATTTAATACTTTACTTTCAAATCTACCTTCCAGAACCAAACAGTAACTTTCTACCTCAACCAAAACTGTAGTGATGACCATACATACACATATACATTACATTAATTCATTCAAACTCAAACATCAAAAACATAGTAATGTTGGGCAAGGTACTGGCTTTTTACCTTCTGATGTTACTGTCCAGATAGTGCTTTGTGGTCAACTTTCGTCTGTAACCTGAATTGCAAAGTAATTGTGCCAGGCATTTTTCAGGAATGTCCCGGGAATGTCTAAGGTAAGTTTAATAAATGTATGGGCATTCGTCCCTTCCAGGAGCATACCTGAACGGGCCCAAGCCCCCCCACTAATTTGGGGGCCGGGCCCCTGACTCCCTCCACGCAGGTCCCTGCAGTACTCACCCTTTTTAAAGAGTTGATCGCACATATGTTTTCTTCATGCGCGCGATCAGCTCTTTAAAAAGGGTGAATACTGCAGGGATATGGGCTTGTGGCGGGCCCTACTACCCCCCCCCCGCGCGCGCGGTCGTGGGGGCAGTAGTTACGCCACTGGTCCCTTCCTTTCACAGAACTGTACCAAAATTCTATTTCATGCCCTTATCATCTCTCAGCTAGACTACTGTAACACCCTCCTATGTGGTTTACCAAGCAACCAACTGGCACCCCTTCAATCAATCCTTAACTCTGCTGCCAGGCTCATTCACCTCTTCCTGCTTCTTACACGCTGCCCCTTTCTGTCAATCTCTCCACTGGCTTCCCATTACCCAAAGGATCCAATTTAAGCTGCTAACCTTATCCTACAAGGCTCTCTCCAATACAGCCCCCCCCATACATCTCTGATCTGGTAAGCAGATACTACCCAAGGCATAACCTCCGCTCTGCTTATGATCTTCTCCTCTCATCCACTCTAATCACCTCTTCCTACACCCATATAAAGGAATTTTCTTGTGCTGACCCTGTGTTCTGGAACTTACTCCCTCGCTTTATACGTCACTTGCCATCAATTCATATCTTCAAATGCAACCTCAAAACTCAAGCTTACAATCTGGACTTGGACAATCCTACCCCTCTTACTGACCCATCACAGACCTGCTAGTTATACTCCACTGAAAACTTAGTTACAGCTACTGATCTGCTTCACCTTATATTTCATCCCCATCTCCTCTAGACTGTAAGCTCTTTTGGGCAGGGCCCTCCTTCCTATTTTATTGTATTACTTGCACTACCCTTGTATGTAAAATGTTTGTTTTCCTCCTGTATATTAATGCATATATGAATCAATAATAATAATATGGGCAACTTAAAGGAGAACTAAATTTCCAGACAACATTATCCCAATACAAAGAGAACATTCACAAGCATACAACAAGCTGTGTCTCACCTCTCCCTTTGCTGTGGCTGCTGGGTGATTTATGAAATTAACCTGTGGGTACTAGGGGTCAGCTCACAAAATCCACTTTAGCTTTGTAAACCTGTGCTAAAACTTGTGATTTACCAGTTTAACCAACACTGCAGATGCAAATAACATAGTTACATTAAGAAACTTTATCTTTTGCTGGGAACAAAATAATTTAAAAAAAAATTAAATTAGCAGAATATTTTGTATTGCCCCAGGAAGACCGACTGGTAAATAAACTGCAAGGTAACAAGTCTTGTCAGGTACTTTCATATTGGTGTAAAGACATTGGTATAGAAAATTCACTGTGCATAGAGACAGTAAATACTGGGGTCAGGGGGAGTGACTGTTTGATGACTACATGGGCTGAGTGTTGTACTGGCAACAACACGGAAATCTCCTTAGTTACGGAATCACATTTACTAAATGTAACTTACAGACTCTTACAATGTATAGGTGTTCTGGGGAGAAAAGCTTTCACGTTAGGATTTTAAAAAAATAAGTTTAGCTCTCCTTTAAAGTATCAAACGCATTCGCAACAAAAACAACCTGGTGTTAGGGATTCTAGATAACTGTTTGTTAATAAGCCCCAATACACATACCACATTTGATATCTTTTTTAAAAATGTTTTCTCAAAGCAGCAAACACTAGTAAACCATTAAACCTAGATAAATATAAAACAAATATTGCTTTGCTCCTTCCTATTTGATTCGGGTGATTGCTACTGCCATTGATCTCTAAACAACCTAACCAATTTTAATACTGACTGTTAGGGGTGCAACTTTATGATAACACTAGTAGTTTTTGTTGATGGTAATTGGAAGATCAGAAAGAACAGCCGTCTCAAACCTGATTTTATGGTTATCTCAGCTCTTAAAATACCCCCCCCCCCCATTAAATTCTTGTGCCTGCTGTTCTATAAAAATCTAAAAGCTGCCAGGCATATTTATGACCCACTTAGCACTTATACCTGAGAAAAACAAAACCTTTGAATTGATCGAAGTATTCCTTTGTTCTATGGTTGAATATAAATCTCACAAAGCTCCAGAGACCAGTTCAAAAAAAAAGCTTCTTTTTATTGTTCAAATACTAATGTTTTTTTCAGTACTATAGATACAGTTAACAAAAACGTACATTACATAAAACACAATTATTCTTTTATTTCATTTTAATTAGTTCACTTTGACTTGTTTGTACCCAGCCATGCAGAAAGTTCCAGTAAAGGTGGTTGCAGAAATGGTTATTTTGAAGTTTACATACAGTGAAACATAAAAGCTAAAATTTTCTGCCTAAGGGAGCCAAAAGAGACACAAATCTCCATATTCCTCTTTCAGTAATATGCTAAGGAGTGTGTGGGAAGATAAAGTGCTTACGCAATATAGAGATATTCAGAGTCTGGTAAATAAAGTGCTATGTCTGTAGACTAAAATGGAATATTGCACAAATCTGTAATTCTAAAAAAATTACACTCAAATGCAAAACAAATATACCCACACAATAAACATATAGAATATTATTACATCGAGGAGTTCCCTGTAGAGTCCCGTGTGGGCCTAATTTTTCTGACAAACCTCTACCCACACACAATTCGCTTTGCTTGTGGGTTCCTTAACTGCACTGCAACCAGACTCGCACGTAGTCAGACCCGCAACTCAACCTGCACCTGAAATGAAACGGACCTGAAACCCAACCAATACTTTGTGCATAGAGACAGTAAAAAGTGGGGTCAGAGGGCATAGCCAATAGGTGCACATACTCTAAAGACTACATGGCATTCCGGTTGTACAGACAATAACATGGAAGCCTTCTTAGTTATAGAATCTATTTGTTACATATACTAAATACAACTTATTAGAGAAGTGTTGTTTGTTTGTGCAGGTACTTCACAAAAGTGAACATGCTTCTCCCCTAGGGCATGTGTAATGTGTATTGAATTGAAAGTGGCTGATAACAAAATAGAATTTTTAATGAAACAGCAAATTGCTTTTTAATGCTTCATAACAAATCATTTTATTAACAGTTTATTTTAGAAAAATAAAATTGTATATTCATTCCTTAATTATGTTAAGAAAATTCTTCCCCTTTATTTTCAGAAGAAAAATAAAGAGCAAGCTTGTTTTGTACTGTATTTATTTTATATATTACTAAACAAACTATGTTGTGATGTAAAAGTAATTTATCAATTTACACCAGGCTCTGCCCCGAATAGCTAACTGCCCATTCTGTATTTCTTTTATGATTGAGGGGGAAAATGTAATACCCAGAGAAAACCCATGTAAGCACAAGGAAAACCTATAAACTCCTTGCAGATGTATCAAAGGTACAATTTGAACATCAGCCACTATGCTGTTACTGTACTATATAAACTATATCACCTGCTATCAGGGAGATGGACAAATACTATGTATAAAGCCTCAATCTAAATAGGCTATTTGCAGTTGAATGGTTTAGATATTATCAGTTTCGAAATTTTGCCTCTTCGTTCCTCTCCAAAGCCTCAAAAGACATGAACATAGAAAGTCCAGAATGCATCTTGAAACATACCCTAATACGTAGATGGACATAGAGACTGAAAGGTTTCAGAACAGCCAATTGTAAAATAGAGTACTTATAATCCACCCTTTTTATTGAAAAGAATAGAGCTGAACTTTCTGCCTGCACAATGCAAAGGACTGTGGATGTGATGAATTATATCGCATAATGTACCCCCAGCTTAAAATTATAAGTATATTAGATGTTACCTTGGAGTTCTCTGATATTTATAAAAGCCTGTGGCCTTGTTCTTTTGTATGGCCACGGAAATCCTAGTGACTTCTAATATCCTTTTAACTTACATTTGGGGGTACATTATTCACTATATTTCACCGAAAATGTTGTATAAATATAACAGTAAAAGTTGTAACATTTCACAACACAGGTATCACGTCACATAGACTCCGTGCTGTTTTTCCTAGTGTTTCCGTAGTTTACTTTAAAAACACAGTAAAGATATTAATTTAGAACACGGCTGGTGGTGTTATCCAGCAGTGCATCCGCCTGAGAGACCTTTTTTTCTCCAAAGAAATATAAAACACTTTTTTGACACTAGACCCACAGGCAGCAAAAATCAATTATTTCAATGTAAGGTGAATCATAGTAAAGACGAAGGAGAAGGTTAGCATTTATTTATGGCACACGATAATATTGACGAGATTTATAGCCTACAAAGTTTAATACATAAAAAATGATCCAGAATGTTCTATACAAGTAAATAATCTATCAACTATTTCTTTGAGTCAATGGATATTTCGCAGTAAAAATGTATTTCCAGTTGACTTATATGACAGATATGTACTACCAAGCATTTACTTTAAACAAATGCCCCATTAAACTGACATGTTAAATACAATCAGGGTTATTCAATAAAAGTTCTTATCGTTAAAAATGGTGCTAATTTTGCCCCAATCAATCAGATCTTATTTAACATTTGAAAGCTAACATCTGATTGGTTGGGGTAAAATTAGCACCATTTTTAATGATAAGAACTTTTATTGAATCTCCATGATTATCTATGAGAAAGTTAAGTCTTTGGAGAGCAAATTATTAAAATTAGTGCAAATTAAAGGGGAAGTTCAGTGCAAATGCATGTACTTTTCAGAAAAAAGAGCAGTATTTTTTCATCCCAATGACCTTAATCTGCCCATTCAGCATTTTGTCTGTGTATAAATAAATGCAACCGAAATACTGACTTCCTGTTTGCAGGACCCCTGGTAGAGACCGTTATGGTCTTGCCCTTGACCCAGCGCCTGGGTTGATTCATTGGCTCAGTAGAGATCTGAGCATCTTTGACCCATCCAACAGCCAATCAGTAAAAAATTACTGTTAGGAACATTCCAAGGAAGTGGTGCATCCTGAGAAGAAGGACAGTTAGAACCTGAAATGGCAGGTCACTAATGTCAACAGCACGGAAAACAAAGGGTATGCAATCAACTGATTTTTCAAAATGGGAGAGAATATGTAAAATAACTAAGAAGACGTTACACAAACTAACAATTTAATAAATATTGATAATTAACACTGAACTGTCCCTTTAAAGAAACAATACTATTAGAGAGAGTGCAGTTCACTGCTTAATAAAACACAACTTTGCACAGCAATTGCACCTAAGTTACATACATTAAACACAAGCTCTTACCCCACACCAACAAATGAATTTTTTATTAAAACTTATCAGGTTAGATCACTATGGTGGATTAAACAAAGGTGCCACGGGTAATAAGAATTTTGGTCTCTATTTAAGTAAAAATACAACAGACTGTTTTTTGTACATAATATGTACTGTATCTTCTAGACACATTTGTATTTATTCAAATTAACACATTTGCTTCATTTTTTTTTGACAAACCATATGACAAAAATGTCACGGTTCAGTAGTCATTGAAGTAAATACACAGAGATCGAAAAGGGGCCTGGGGTTGGAGGAGCCCAAATCAGTCACTTAAAAGGTAACTGAAAAGATAACTTCTCATCTTTATCTATACATGACTACATGTAAGCAGCCCTTACTTAGAGGCATATGTGTGTGATGCCTTCAATCCAGTACTTGTTTTTCTTAGGCTCAGAATCCCCGCTTTAAACAGACTCCTCCTTTCATCTGACCTGACTTTCTGTGAAGTCAAGCATGCACAGTAATCACTATGAGCCAAAACAAAAAGGAGGGGCTGTGGGAGCACACCTATGGCAACATTACTATAACATATAGTAAAAGTGCCACTGATCCGACCAAAACATTAGAACCAACAAGAAAAGATGATCAATGCACAGTAAAAACATGGGGGTTTTAGTTACAATTTTATGCATAAAATTGTAACTAAAAAAAACCCCATGTTTTTATTGTTTGCACTAGCACAGATATTATGATAGTATATGGGGCCCAGGAATGTGCATTGATTATCACTATAAGCCAACACTGGGAGAAGGAATTTCACACTACACAGTTCACACATACCAAATTTCACCCTTCCAGTTACAGCAAAACTGCACAAAGCAGAATAGTTTATAGTAACAAGGCACCAGTAATGGCCAATTTAGAAAAAAAATCAGCGTAGATGCCTCTTAGAAAGCCAGAGACAGCAAACACTGCGACTGTTTACTGTTTGTGCCCTTTTTCTTACCATCTTTAGCAATGGCAGACTTTGCTTTTTTATTAAAAATGCTTTGATCCACTGTAACATAGTAATGTATTTCTCAAGGATGAATGTCAACTAAGTTTAGCTCTTTTTTCCTTACCATGATGCTCAACTATCATAGTGATTGCACGATAATAGTTACCCACAGATTAAATGAAAACAATGCTTGTGTACCATATGAAAGCTATCCTCCTTGCCCCCTACTCCATCCCCCACCTCTCAAATGAATACACGCAACTCTGTTAAACAGGTGAGAGACAAAAATGAAGGCAGTAGGAGAAGCTGCCAGATGCCACACAACCATTTTTTGACAGTTTACCACTTGGATTAGAGATTACATTGGGGAGTAATGATGCTTCTATCTCTGGGAAATGTATTTCTACAAGAGGGGGTGCTTTGGGCACTAGTTGCACTTGAAAATATGACATTGAAAAGCATTAAACATACTGTGTGTTTCTTCTAAACCTGACACAGACCAAATGACACAGTTAATTCTGAAATGCACTAAATAGCTGATCCCTATCCTGTCTATTGATACTAACTCTATGTTTTTAGATCTCTGACTCTCCCTTAACTTTCCATTTAAATTAACTGTTTTTTAAAACCATCCACTCATGACTGGAACTCCATCACTGTCAAAATGCCTGCAGTGCATTAATAATAAAAACGCATTTGAATTTCTTCCCTTACTAGCGTCTCAGTAGGGAACAGTAACTTTTGGATTTAGTTCTCAGTTTAAAGAAATTGTCAGTTAAACACCAATGAATTATTAAATGTGTGACATATTCTAGCACATAGCTCAACTCAACAGTATATGCCCCACATCCAAAATCAAGGTAAACTTGTCAATCGTTTCTTATTGGATAGTCCCAATCTGGTAACCTGCCTCTGTTCTATCATTGCATTAACCAGCACAATCTTCTTTTATTCTGCCACAAAACTTAGAGCTTTGCTTAGCAATTTTCTTTTGGATTATTTTTCTTTTCTTCAAATTGTATTTGTTCAAATAAAATGTTATCCCAACTTTAAAGATAAGCGAACATAGAATTTGTATCAATAGAAAGGAGAGGGAATAGTAAAGAAGACTTTGATGTTAAGAGAGAGCTATATAGTGAGTGAAAAATGATGTACAGTAGCTGGCGTTAGAGTAGCTCATCAGGTAAAGCCCAATCGCAATTTATCCAGAGCCGAAAACCTTCATGTTAAAGTGCCAGGAGCCGAGCGATTGCGGCTCTTGGTAAATTCCCCTGGTATTGTATGGCCAACTTAACACCTCTTCACCTGTAATTAAATGTCCATTCAAGGCTTCCACAGCTTCAATACACAATAGTCTAGACACAAACCTTTTGCTCTCTCTGGGAAAAAAAGAACTTTCTTTCCTAATAAAAAAAAAATAAACTGAATAAGCCATCTGTTTTCAGTGTTAGAACAAGATCTGTCCTAAATGTGATAGTTCTCAATTGATTTATCAAACTGAAAAGATTCAGCTTAGAAAATATTTCCAATCTAACATATACAATAGTCTTTCAGTGTTCTGAATCAAGTCATTCAATTTGTTAGACAAAAAGGAACAACTTCCTTAAAGGAAAGGATTATGTGCTGGTTTTACCAACACACAGACCATAAGGTCTCAGGTTTAATTCCACAGGCTTACTTTTTTTTTTTCTTCAATTATGTTCCCAGCAAAAGATAAAGATTCTACAAGTACTTCCACCTAGATTCTACCACTGTTTGGTAGTGGTAGAAAGCTTTCTTTTTAGGTTGCAGGTTTGATTCCCCAGACTTACTTTTATTTTATTTTAAATGTTAATATTCTGTTTCTTACATCAGAAAAACTGCATTAAAATCCGTGTTCTGTGTCAGAGGGAGGGATGATCTCTGAGCTGTAACATGATTGGCTGTCAGGTTCAAGGAAGAAAGACTGCAGCTTCATGTGAAGTGTAATGCATATACTAAGATGGGTGTGCCGAGCTAAGTTGGGTTATGGGAGGTGACCCCTAGCACCCAAGGGTTCATAAATCACACAGCAGCCACAGTAAAGGGAGATGTGGGACACAGCATTTGGTATCTTTGTAAATGTGCTCTTTATATTTAGGCAATGTTGTCTGGAGACGTTAGTTCCCCTTTAAAGCAGCCAGATGGTCCTCACATTGGCATTTGGCACTTTCCAGAGATTATAAATTGGAATCACAAGCAGTGCGCTACTCTGCCATAAGCTGTTGCTAGATGGCTGCCTCCAGTAAACTAAAGTAGAATGTGCGGTAATCCATGATTTGTAAACTATATTTATTCTCCTAAGAAAAAGCACAGCCATCTAGCAACAGAGAACAATCCTCTATTCTTATTTAAATATGTATTAGACTTCCCTGCAATGTTCCTGTGGTATTCCGAGAAAAAAAAAAGCCCAATTACATAGCATCCGACATTACAGGTGGTCGCAAAGAATTATACATCCATGAATATTGAAGCAATGTTGCAAGGTAATTAACCACTCCCTGAACTTATGTTACTATCGAGTTTATGTTCATATTGAATCAAACATCAGATCAATGTAATGTTGGGTAAGTGTATGGCTCACATTAGGAATAAGTTCAGCTCATTCAAAGAAAACACCACATCCAAAATGTGTTAATGTTACTTGACGCCATGGTTGTTTGTTAATTTAAAAAGAAAAAAAGTAAAAAGCAAACATTTAAAGGAAACTTTTCAGTCCTTAACTACTGTGCACCAGAACAAATGCATTTCAACTATGATTTATAATGGATGTTATATGCAGTCTATGCAGCTACAGTAGTCATGCCTACTTCATCATTATTTAAATATCATTAGTTCTATGGGGTAGATGTGTAAAATGGGAGCGTGAAATCCAGTCACTTGGCAGTTTAGTAAATTGTAAATCATTACTTGGGAAATCAGCACACCTACAGATAGTTCAGTTTTTGGTTGACCTTTAATTAAAATCCGTGGATATTTATGGCTTTACACACAACTACTGACATTTTGGGGAGCCTGAAGAACCAATCTTGCAGAAGCTGCTGGAAAAAGAGCAGGAGTATCCACAAGACAAGCTGGGGATCCATCTTCAGAACCAGAAACATTATTACAGTTAATACAATATACATATAGTAGGGTGTTCAAATTACTTACGGTATTTATGAAACTGTATTTACACAGTGAAGTGGACATATAAACTAGTTTCCATAATTGAATGTATGACTGCATTTTCATACTGTGCCTTTCCATTTTCAAGAAATCTTCAGGCTTACAAACTTTTGTAGCCCTAAATTTTTCATTTTCCTTCTACACAAAATAAGGTTAAAGACAAGTGTCCTTCGTTACACTTTTAACTCTATGTATCTGGAACCTGATAACAAGCAAATCATAGATTTTGTGTGTGGAGAAGAGAGGCTTACTGTATGTACTTATTTAACACAAACTTAAATCACTTAAATAAAGATAAACATACGTTAGATGATTGTCGGCTGAAGCCATCTAGGGTGTGCATATGCTGAACACAACATAATTTATTGTTCACTCCAGCTAGTTTGCTAAACAATGTTGGAGAATAATCAAACGTGTTTTTGATGTGTGGTTTTCAATACATTTTGAATTGTTTGAAGGAGTGCGACTCCAGACCTTGTTTACTCTCCGGTATTCGCCTTCCTTGGAAGTGGGAAGAATTCTTGGAAGTCAGCACCCACCAGTTTGTGTGAATAAGAATTTTAGGTTATTTTGGAGAACAATATCCTTAGTTCCCCTGCATCTCTAGGTCGCTTTACCATTCCCATGGAACAGAACTGTCTGTATGGGAATCTAAGCTAAATAATCGTTGGACCAATCGCCTAACATTGGAATTTATGTATATATCTTTCGGGGTGTGCAGCATTAGATTACTGTTCCTAATATTACGTGGGCCTTTTTCAGGGCTATTTTGTGGGGTTTTATGGATAATATACCCTTCACTGTAATGTAAATTAGAAGTCACAGGGGAGTTCCATGGGGGAACAGTAAATTATGCAATCTGTAAATCTGGAGGAGGGGGGGTTAGTGGAATCTGTTGGGGAGGGGCTTTGGAGTTGCAGGCAAGCAATATGTCTCTAAAGGGAGAGGGTAAATTAATTGGATGTTATAAGCTATCTCAGAGTTCAATGACCTTTAAAAATCATCCACTATTTAAAAGCCCCACCTATATCACAAAAAAATGTGAGCAAAAAACATGTAAAATAAAAAAACAATAACAAACTAACAAATATAATAATAAAACCATATGCAGCAATATGATACATACAATACAGAATCACTCAGAACTACCGAGTGCCAATATGTAACAAAGAGAATACAAACAGCAATAATAATACAAAAAATGTATATTATGGTATCCCTAATTGTGAGGTAACATTGGGATTCCATGACCTCCGGCCTTGTGCTTTTACTTGTTCATTGAACGTCTTGTGACGTCTAACATCTTTATATTAGACAGTGCATTTCCACTGCTGCTCTCCCTTGTAAAAGTGCCCCTTTGTATGTTCTATGTATTATATTATATGTATATTGTATGTTTTCTGGTTCCATTATGCTAATGTATGTTAGTTGCAGATCACAGAGTATAGAAATTCTGATACTATAATGATAGAGTTTAACTTGGCAGAACTGACTTTTTCCAAACAGTGAAAAAAGATTCATGCTGCACAAAAATGTCTGCAAAGACTCCTAAGCTTTGGAGATGATTTGGTTTTGCAAAAACGATATTAAAGGAACACTAAATGAAAAAAATATGTTTTACACTTACCGTATATACTCGAGTATAAGTCGATCCGAGTATAAGTCGAGGTACCTATTTTTACATGAAAAATCTGTAAAAACTGATTGACTCGAGTATAAGTCGAGGGTAGAAATTATCACCACTACTGCCTTCTGATTCTGTGTTGTTTTTAGGCTTTAGTTGCCCTTTAAATGGACAGCAGAATTCCCATACATGAATCCCATACAGTAATAGCCAAATCCAGTACCAGTTACCTCCAATTCTTTGGCACTCCAGATGTTTGGAAATTACAACTCCCAGCATGCTTTGTTGCTGGGAGTTTCAGTTTCTAAACACGTGGAGTGGCAAGGTTCAGTAAACTTTTAATTAAGCTTACCATCATTTACAATTCTCCTGAACCCCATATAGTAAAGGGCCCTCTGAACCCCATATGATAAAGGGAACTCTGACCCCCATATAGTAAAGGATTCTCTGACCCCAATAGTTAAAAATGTCACCTGAGAGTTGTAGTTTCAAGCTGTCCTTTGCACTGTACTAGCAGCTGTACAGATTTACAGCATCCACTGACAGTGCTGAGTGAGTCCAGCAGCCAGAATACAGGAAGCAGGAAAAAGCAGTGTAAAGGCAGATCAGCTCCTGTAACATTCTATGCAGGTTAACACAGCGCCACCTACTGGTTACTATCTGTAATTGCAGAATTTGGATCTAAATTAGGACTTGACTCGAGTATAAGTCGAGGTTAGGTTTTCAGGCTAATTTTAAAGCCTGAAAAATTCGACTTATACTTCACTGGAAAGCAGTAGCAAAAGTAGAGAGCTCAGAAGCCCAAGTTTGCCACGAGCATGTGTCTGACAGCTCTCCGACATCTAAGAATCTTGCCAACAGACTTTTAGTCTTTCTATGAGCCTTGCACATGCAGACAGGAGAGTAAATGGGAGACAAACAGAAGAGCTGTTAGCACAAGTGGCTGCGTGGCAAACTTTAACATTGAAGGAATACTCACTCCTACCGCCCAGTGATTTATAACATTGTGATTACAATTCATTGTGTCCTTTATGCTTTTTCTGATTTTTCAAAAACTGTAAATGTTGCACCATGATCTAAAAGGAGCATGCAAATATTATGAATGTTCTACTGGGAACATCTCAGACCATCTCATATGCAAGTAATCTATGGAGCATGGTCAGTCCCAATTGCTGGACTTAATATATATATATCAATGTGTGGATAGTCCTCAGCACACCCTCATACGAAACAGCCGCCTCGGTGCATCCGTCAGGCATATATAGAGAAAGGAGAATCGGAGCACTCACAGGACTTTATTCACGGAACAGAACTTTATTCAGCGTGTATCAACACGTTTCAGCCATCTTGCTTACGGCTGGCGTGATTATACATCATCTCGTATTAGCCCTCGAATTACCTTTTTCAAGACCTATACTAGGAAATGCAAGGGCTGATATGAAAATGACAAAGATGTGCCAACGCTATAGATGTCTATAGGGTATCCCCTCATGGACCCATATAGAAATCCATAGCATGTACTGGCACGATTTTACATCACCTCATATCACCTCAGATTTCCTAGTATAGGCCCTAAATTCGGATTTATGAGGTTGATATGAGATGATATAAAATCGTTCTCTTAAAGACTATGTACACCCCCCAAAAATGGTCAATACGTCGTACAGACCTCGAGGTTTATATGTCTGAAAGCTGTCCCCCAAATGTACTTTTGTTCCCTTGCAACCTTTTGCCTGTCTTCCGTGCCTATTCTGTGCATCAAGGAATTTCTGCTGCTGGAGTGACAGGTTTTTCCCTGTAAATGCTGTTTTCAAATTATGATTTCTCCGAATTAAACATCTAAAAGGTATAAAATTAGAACATTTTATAGATACCCTTTAACTATCATACCTGATACAGTGCTGATGGCTCAGCTGTTGTAGCTGTCTGTAAAGGAGGTAAACTGGTGATTCTTCTGGAATGGCTCATGTTATGAATAGAATCCATCTTTGAATATAAGGTAGAGTATGAAAAGGTATAATATTAGTTTACACTTAATTAGTATTTGCAGTGTAAATGTATTAATATTAAAACACAATAAAAAGACAATGCATTTGAACAATTTAAAGCACAGCTTACACAATTAGAAAAAATAGTGATTTCATTACCTGTGGGTTAAAGCAGGTCCTTTTTATTTTTACTTTTTTTAATGACATTGCAAATCCATTTTTTGCAATCCATTATGGTAGAAATTTTCACTCAATTGACTGCAATATCACGCTGGGTGGCCAGTCAGGTTTATCAAGATGTACCTAGCCATGTACAAAATGCCAGCTTACAGGGAGTTACAGCTTAATCCTTATCTACTAATACTGTACTTGTCTTTTATGCTATGTGCCTTGTCTCTAAGAGGCTGACTCACCTGCTTTCACCTTTAAAGTTATAAAGTACTGTTATGTTAGGAACTAACTGAGAAAAGCAACCTTAAAGTATAACTATTGCCTCAATGCATTTTTTTTTAAAAATTGCTTTAAAAAGAGTAAAGGTATGCAGCCCTTCTCATACATTTTTTTCCTGATTCCGAGCCTCTCTCTGCCTTCAATTAGCCTTCAATTAACCATGCTGTGAAGGGGGTGTAACAATTCTGTCTGCCTCTAACTGTCTTTCAAAGCTAGCATTCGAAAAAACACTCCTCCACCCATCCTTGATCAGCTTGATTATGTAGGCTGTATCCTAGCAACAGGACATTTCAAGTTTGTTTAACTGGCAGAGGAGGAGGAGGGAGGTTGTAACAGACATTCCCACCAGCCAATGACAAGTGTTATGTTAATCATGGCCATGGGCCATCTAGGAGGCAGGCTTTTAGCACTCATCTTTGCTGTGTGATATCTAAGAGAGGGCAGCACGGCTGTAAACGTTAGTAAGTAATTTCAGCTGCTGGAAGTGGGGACATGTAATGGGGGTGATGTTTTTTTTATATAGTTGTCCTTTATTATAGTAGCTGGGCTTAAAGTCAATTTGGCATTTCCTTTAATATCATATTATCCTTAATGTAGACAAGGCTTTTAAGTAGTAATAAAAGGGAAGTACAGCATCTGTACTTCCCTACAAACTAATTTGTATTGAATTTGTTATGAACAAGAATTCTTTAGTGTTTTATAGGTCATGGAACTTAAAGGTAACTTCTCAAATACATAGACTACACAATAAGGGACATGGTAGCTCTTATACCATACACATTTTTTGTTTAGTTTACATTGTTGCTCGTTTTTACAGCTTAGTTAACTTTGGTGCATTCTGGTGCCCTTAGGGTTTTTAAAAATGGGAGAAACTGTAGGTTTGCAGCGTTTTTGTGATATTGCTGGTTCTGGTTGCAATTTTTTTTCTACGTATATTTTTGACAGTTGTCACATGGCCTGTGAGATAGTCGAGTAGTATGAGGTTATAATCTACTTTGAATTAGTATAGAGACTATTATACAGAGGAGGTGAACAAAAAGACAAGTTTTGTTCCACAGCATTTCTGCAGAACTTACCGGTATTAAAGTTTCAAAAATCCGAAACCAATTGAATAAAAAAAAGTTGATAATGTTTTTACAGTTTTCGAACAGATTCTTCAATTTTCAAATGAAATTTTAACTGTGGTCTCTAATTCTTCCAAACTAGTAAGGATTATATAAAAAGCCTTCTATCACACCTTCAAAATAAAACCTAAATCATATCTCTAGATAAAATTTGTGAGAAGTTATTGCTGGATAGGTTCAGCAATATTACTTCCTGCTTGAACTCTTCCTGTTTTCAGCCATGTGACCAGCCTGTCTGCATTAATAGGCTCTCCTTCTCAACTGTCAATTTTCCCCCCAAGTACTTCCTGATTTCCCCAGCATTAAGTTTTTACTGAGCATGCTTCTCCCCTGAGGCAGAGGGGCTAGAAGAGGTAAGGTGATGTCACTCAACCTACTGGAAGCAGAAAGTTTGAACATTCACCTCAATATCATTTCTCACAGGGTGAAGCCAGAGATGTGATTGTCGGCTCATTATAAAGAAAATCCTGCAGGCTTTCATTTAAAGGGCATGTCCACCCCAAAATTTTACTTTTGATATGTGGTAGGGCATGCTCCCCCAGCCCCAACCGCATTAATATAATTGTTAGAAAGTCCCCCGGTTCTTACTTACCTGCCCTCTCTCCCCTGCTGCAGTGTTCAGGCCCTCTGCTTGCATGGAATTGAAAGCAGGGGGCGGGACTGGCAGCCGCGTCCGTGATTGGCTGAGAGGCAGGGAGGGCTGCACTGAGCATGCCTCAACCTTGATGAGGTTGAGGAAGTCTCAGGCACAGCATGAGTCACACACTGCTCCTACACAGCAGTTTCCTGGACTTTGGAGGGGCACAGCAGGGGAACTATTTTGAGCAGGAATGTAAGGTAAGGATTGTTTTAAACTACTTGATGTGGCCAGTAAGGGGTTAAATTTTAGTTTTGGGGGTGGACATGCCCTTTAAAGGAAATGTTCAGTGGAAAATATCAATATTTTAAAAAGTATTAGTTTATATTATACATACTGCTATTCTAGATATTCTCTCCTATTTTGAAAAATCAGTTGAATTTCTACCCCTTGCTATTCCCTGCTGTTGACATTAGTGAGCTGCCGTTTCAGGTTCTAACGGTCCTTCTTCTTCCCAGGATGCACCACATCCTTGGAATGTTCCTAACAGTAATTTCTACTGATTGGTAGAGATGTCCGAACTTCACAAAATCCGGTCCGCTCGAGGATCCGCGAATTTTCGAAAAAATTAGAAAATTCGAAAATCCGCGAGCGGACCCATTAAAACGAAAAAAATCCTCGAAAATACGAGAAATCCTTGTAATTTCAAAAATTTGCGAAAATACATATTTTCATGCATTTTCGAAAATACGTGAAATCCTCGTAATTTTGAAAATTTTGGAAAATACGTTTTTCTGTGTATTTTCGAAAATACGAGAAATCCTCGTAATTTCGAAAATTTTTCGAAAATGCGGTTCGTAAAAGTTCGGAAGGCGGAAAAACGTAAAATCCACAATATCCGCCATTCGCGAACAAGGTAAATCCGCCGCGGATTCGGGTTCGGATCCAGCGAACTGGGCCATCACTACTGTTTGGCTGTTGGATGGGTCAAAGATGCTCAGATCTCAGAGCAACTGAATCAACCCAGGCCCTGGGTCAAGGGCAATGCCATAACCGTCTCTATAAGGGCTCCTGCAAACAGGAAGTCAGTATTTCGGAGGCATTTGTTTATACACAGACAAAATACTGAATGGGCAGCTTATGGTCATTGGGATGGGAAAATACTGCTCTTTTTTCTAAAAGGCATATGTATTTCCACTGAACTTCCCCTTTAACCCTAACTTGTTTGGAGACCACAGTTGTCCTTTAAATTTGATTGATTTTTGTTGAAAAGTTAAGAGTTTTGAAAATTTTTAAAAATCCATAGGATCGGTGGTTCATTCATCAGGTTTATTTGGAAACTGGGATTCATTACTATTATATAGTAAATAATGCAGCCCTCTATATGGTCAAGGAGTTCTATAGCCAAGTGCTTTTATACCTGCCATAGAATGCCAAGGTGACAAGTAGGGGGCAAATTGTTTGCTACAACATATAATTTATTTAAAATCCCAACATATAAGTTACTTAAAATCCCAACAGCTCTCTCCCTTCCTGCATAAATTCCCTCCAGTGAGTTATGAAGAAGTCATCAAGGCTCCCTGCTTCTTTTCTGCATCGGAACTAAAACTGCGAGTTTGTATAATGGAAGGGAGAGAGTAACTGGAGGAGTTGTTTGTTTACTGGCATTTTACAAATGGGGATTAACCTGTTCAATTTGCTTTTTAGATTCTGATACAAAATTTTGCCCATGCTATTAATCTGTAGTAACTAATGTTGCTAACTGCAGAAACCCATACTAAAGGGCGATGCAATATGCCTGCTAACAGGCAAAATTATTGTAAAACCAACATTACCCAATGTATTATCGCATTTGCGCAGGCTTTACACTAACTTTGTATTGGCTGCGCTATTTCCAAAACGTTTTGAAAGGCAGCATTAAAGGAAAAGTTCAATGGAAAATAACATTATTTTTAAAATTAAATTTTTTTTTTTAATTATTTTTATATTATGCATCCCTAGTCATTCTACATATTCTTTTGGAAAATCAGTTGAATGTCCCCTTGCTATTCTCTGTTGTTTATTTATTGCTGACATTAGTGAGCTGACATTTCAGGTTCTATAACAATCATTCTTCTTCCCAGAATGCACACTACCTTGGAATGTTCCTAACAGTAATTTCTACTGATTGGCTGTTGAATGGGTCAATCATACTCTTATCCCTAAAGAGCAACTGAATCAACCCAGGCACTGGGTCAAGGCAAGACAACAACAGTCTCTATTAGGGGTCCTGCAAACAGGAAGTCAGTATTTCGGAAGCATTTATTTATATACAGACAAATTGCTGGGGAGGTTATGGTCATTGGGTTGGAAAAATACTGCTTTTTTTCCCTTAAATGTATATGTATTTGCACTGAACTTCCCCTTTACGTTTTGCTAACGTAAAAACGTAATGCCTTCAAGTTAGAGGTGCAAATCATTGCTTCTTATCTGACAGCGATCCCGCATTAAATCTTGCAAAGCTATTTACTGCATTGCGGGATCTTGCAAAGGTAAGTAACGCCAGTTTGCATTCTGCATCGTCCTCTTAGTGTCTAAAACTGGGACTTTCCCACAATGTTTGGGACCATTGGGAAATATTGGTTTTACACTATCAAATACAGCAAAAGTGAACCGGATATAAAAATGGCAATGAACTAGATTTACAAACAATATTATAAGTTATATGTCCCCTTTAACGTCCCCTTTATACGCCCCCTTTAACGTCTCACTGAAAGAAGAAAGAAAATGGGATGTTTGAAAGAGACAAGACAGGATAAATATTTCCACATTAAGTGAACCACAATGGTTCGGATATATTATAAAATAAAAGGTTTGTTCTTTTATCATTTGTGACAGATTCTACCAAACTTTAATGTGATTTCTTAGAAAATACTATATTTCTCAACCCAGATAATTACTGAGCTTTACAGATAATTTTTAGAAGGCAGATCAGTTACCATGACTACTGTATTACTGTGTGATGGGTCAATAATTGGTATTTACTGAGAAATGGGCTTAATGAGACATTATTTAAAAGAGTACGATTTATGCTTTGTGTGTCTGAATCCCCTTGAAAATGTTTTTGTTAAATTTGTTTGTACCTTAGGATAAAGGTTTATAAAATAGCATATGTCCATCAAGTTCACTAGCACGATTTCTGTAAAGCTGCTTATCTCTGTCTCTTCTCCACAGTGTATATATATCAGTTATATATTGATTATTTAAAGGGACAGTTCAGTGGAAATTATCAATATTTGTTAAATTGTTAGTTTGTGTAACGCCTTCTTAGTTATTCTAAATATTCTCTTCCATTTTGAAAAATCAGTTGATTTCATACGCATTACTGTTCCCTGCTGTTGACATTAGTGAGCTGACATTTCAGGTTCTAACGGTCCTTCTTCTTCCCAGGATGCACCACTTCCTTGGAATGTTCCTAAGAGTAATTTCTACTGATTGGCTGTTGGATGGGTCAAAGATGCTCAGATCTCTACTGAGCAACTGAATCAACCCAGGCGCTGGGTCAAGGGCAAGACCATAACAGTCTCTACTAGGGGTCCTGCATATAATTTGAGTGGCCTGAAAATGACTGATCTGGATGTAGACAATCTATTCTTGTTAGCTTTGAAATCTATTGTTCCATTCAGAATATTTGCATTTTGTTGTTAGAGAACATAGGGTGGTAGACTGTTGTTTCTATTTTCCAGCAAACAAATGTCCAAATGCACACTAACCCGGACTTAGTGCACACAGAGTAAAGTTAGCTAAAATATACTGCTGCGTATTTGAAAATAGTCCGTTTATATGGTGGTAATATTTGTCATCTAAAAAATGTGTTATATTGCAACTCTCATGATATACAAGATAAAGTACTTTTTATGTTACCATTTTTGTAGCTTTTTTCCAGTAACCTCAAGAATACACAGCTATATGTAAATGGATACATTGTATGTGGTTTCCTCCAGAAAGGTCAAACACTTACTTATGGCAAGGCGCGATGCAGCACAAATCACAATGTTACGCGATTCCTGCATGCTACCTCTGCTTGTGCTGCGCTTCGTTTGATGTTGGCCTATGGCAGCGCATTCGATGTGCATCAAAAATAGTGGTCGCATGCGCTGCAAAAACGGGCAAAAGTGCAGCGCAAGGCAGCAGACATAGTGGGGCCTTACACATACACTTTACATTGGCATGGGCTAATGCACACGCCAGCGCAGCGCACATGGAAATGCTTAGAAAATACCCTAGTGGGGCCTAGCCCTTAAAGGGCAAGTCCAGCCCCAAAATGAAAACTTACATACAGGTAAACCACCCCCCAAAACCCTAAATGGTAATAGTTTGAAATGTGAAATATATAAGTCTAACCTGAAATCCTGCACAATGTACTGTTGCCCCTGTTTCTGCTTCCTGGTTCTTCCAGTTAGAAATTGTCAGTTATGGATTTGACAGTTGACATCACAGCCAATGACTGAATGTTAATCCCGTCTGCCTCTTCTGAGCATGCCCAGGCTCAGTACAGCCTCAGAACAAGTTTCTAAATTGCTCAGTTTCCATAAGGCATCCAGAAGCATAGCAGGCATACAGTAATGAATTCATAGGACAAACTATGATATATCAACATATTTTAAAGAGGCCATTCTTTCTAAAAGATGTTCTTATGAGGGTGGAGTTGTCCTTTAAAATAAGAAAAGGTCACTTGTCAGTTACCTGTACCCAGCCCTAACTGATATATTCAACAGATTATTAGACGTATTACTAGCCAGATATTTAAGGATATGTATAGCCTGCATTCTGGCAAATTAAAAATGCTCCTCAGTCCATGCAGTCAATCAAGAATGTGACTGCTGACTGCTGATTGCTGATTCCCCGGCCATAGACGCAAGTCATGGTCATACAATATCGGGATATCCCAATATCATACATTTGTCAGATCTTGTATGGTCAATCGTCCTTAAAGGAACTCTAAACTTAATAAAACAAGTATTTGGCATCCGTTTCTATTATTCAAAGGGAGCTGAGAATGCTTATTCCCTCCTCCCTGTGAATAATAGTTTGCTCAGGGGACTTGGAACTTACCTTACCGCGCTCCTCTCGCAAGCCGCTCCTGCACAGAACAGCTGTTCTGTCCCGATTGCGCGCCCTATCTTCTGTATATCTTTTATATATAATATCCAGAGTTACATCCATGTGAATTAATAGATCCAGTGCCTCACAACCACTTTCATTAGACATAAATAACAAGTGAAATGATTGTGAATCTGAATCTAAAGATATTTAACTAATTGTTATAGGGTGAACGCAGCTGTTTTCTGTTTATATGCTTATCCATCTCCTTCTCTCTCCCAGTGGGGCAGAGAGAGCAAGAAGCTTCCCAAAGAGTTACTTTAAATACTAAAGCATAAAAATCAGCATTTCTTCCCCTATTATTTTCATCTTTGAATGTGGCAATAGAGATAACATATGAATGTTTGCCTATTTGGCCACAGCTGTTGTGTCCCCCTTCTGACAAGGCCATACATGTTACGCCCCTCCAATGATAAGTCCAGCTGAGCTGCCAGCTGTTGGGCAGCAACCAGGGACTCCCACTGAGCTGGATGATGTCATTTCTTCAGCACCATGGCTCCAATATATAGATAAAACACACTGTAATTAAGGACTATTCTAAACATTGTTTCCTTCTTTCTTTATTTATAAAAATAAATACAGCCCCAGTATTAATTACCAAGATATTTTTTTATTTGCTTAATCCTCTGCATTAACTTGGGGATTTATTGAGATCAAAGAGCATCTTTACCAATTGCAAATTCTACCAGTAAATTCAAGAGTTCACACAATAAAGTATGTTTTCCCCCACTTTATTTGGCATCACGCTTTAATACACTCAATAAATAATGGAGAATCTCAGCTAAAATATACATGAATTAATTTTAAAAATCCTATATAACCATTAGCTGTGTGTCACCTTGAAACTGATATTAGAGCAGAAAGTACAAATACATCTACAGCTTTCTACAGCCCTTTATCTGTAATAGGAAATATGTTTCTGCATTTTATATTTGGTCATCAATTAAAAAGTCCAGTAAATACTAGAATAAAAACAGCATCAGCACCATCCCCACTTTAAGATAATGATTACAAGCAAGTTTTTCTAGCTCAGATTGATGGTTAGATTCAACCTGTCTCTTTACCCCAGATCTCCTAGTTCATGTTATAAATCTTCCAACATGTTTTTCTTTCCTCCTTATGACCTCTTTAATTTAGGAACAGCTTTTAATTTACCATCTTGTTAATAACTGCCAATCTAAACCTGAATTGTGTCACCTTACCTTCTGTTTGCAAAACAAAGTAATTTATATGCTAATAAAATGAGTGAAGAAGATTGTTTATTTTACGATAACACTATAAGCAAATTCAAAAGAATTAACAAAAACTAAAAATATTTGATATAAAGTGACACATGGCCCACTGTTGGTTATTAATCACCACCAAAAACAGACAAGAGAATAAGACACAGCGATAGTAAATAAAAAAAGAAAAAGAGAAGTATTTTCCCATCCCAATGGCCTTAACCTGCCCATTCAGCATTTTGTCTGTGTATAAATAAATGCAACCAAAATACTGACTTCCTGTTTGCAGGACCCCTAGTAGAGACCATTATGGTCTTGCCCTTGACCCGACGCCTGGGTTGATTCAGTTGCTCAGTAGAGATCTGAGCATCTTTGACCCATCCAACAGCCAATCAGTAGAATTAACTGTTCAGAACATTCCAAGGATGTGGTGCAACCTAGGAAGAAGAAGGACTGAACCTGAAATGTCAGCTAACTAATGTCAACAGCAGGGAACAGCAAAGGGTATGAAATCAACTGATTTTTCAAAATGGAAGAGAATATGTAGAATAACTAAGTATGCATTACACAAATATAACAATAACAAATATTGATAATTTCCACTGAACTGTCTAAAATTAAAATCCTATACTGCTAAAATATCCACACCCCCAGATAAAAATAGTTTTTGGGCAATGTACCAGTTAAGACATATTCCAATGAATTGTCTGCTCCCCAGCTGTGTCTTCCACCACAAGCTCTTTTACAAGCTCACACATGCATAAAGAAGGCGGCTAGGGGAATAGCTGCCATCATGGGCAATTAATGACATATGTTCCCCGAGCTGCCTTATCCTAATCTAAGCATGAGCAAGCTCACAGAACAGGTTGAACCCCTCCCACTTTTTATACCTTTTACCTAGGTAAAAAGAGGTGCCACTAACATTTTTACCTTATTTGCTAAATTCAATAAAATCCTCCCTAATTAACCCTATAAATACATCTAAAGCCACCTACAAATGTCAGATACATTTTTGTCTGCAATGGTAGTTGAACAATTATTGAAGACAACAGTTACCCAGTGATGACCACACAGACAGGCTGTTTGCAGGAGGGAGAACCATTATTGGGAAATATGTGCTAAAAAGTAGTTTGTTCTAAAAATAGCAAAAATGTATGTATGCATAGTTTATTTATATAGCACCACAATACCAAAATAAAAAAAAGTCGTACAAGGGGGCAAGTACATAAATATATAAAGATAATTATAACTATATAACTGCTAGAGCCTTGCCACAAGAGGAAAGGAGGTCCCCGCCCAACTTAAAATCTATTGTACACACTGTAACATAATAAACAGTACAACGATCAAGTTGATTGTCATAAATAAAAAGACAAATGGTCTGTTTCAACAAAGCAGTATTATTTTGTAAACATTTAAACAAACAGATTAGTAGTGATAACATTTAGTCTGGTACAACACGAGCATCAATTTCTAAATCTTGGATCGGTACATAAGCTAGGTAATAACTTGGTATTATTTGGATAAAGATAATTAGGGAAGTTAACCAGGTAATACACACAATTGTACAAAGTACGTACAATACGATATTATGTGTGATGGCAGATGATTAAAGTAGACTGGAAAAATATGATTTCATTTTTGGACACTGGGGAATATTTTCATATTATTATTATATAGCACCAACATCTTCTGTACACATGTACACATTCATATCAGGCCCTGCCCTGAGGAGCTTACAATGTAAGCACATTTATTTAAAACATAAAACCTATCAGTATGTCTTTATGATTGTGGGGGAAACTGGAGTGCCTGGAGGAAACCCACACAAGCACGGGGAGAACATACAATCTCCTTGCAGATGTGTCCAAGGGTGGATTCTAACTCAGGACTTCAGTGCTGAAGTCATCAGTGCTAACCACTGAGCCACTGTGCTGCCCTTTTATAGCAAGCAATATTACATGTACAATATTATATTACACAATCATTAGATCATTCAGTAATATTGTTGGGCCCCAGAAAAGGTGGTAGAAGGATAACATAATGGTTGATGAGATAGTAGAATATATGGAAGTTATTGGGATTGTGAAATACATGGAGGTTGATGAAATTGTGCAGTACACAGATTTAGATCAAGATATGATCTTAGATTATAGAGTATATGGTAAGCTTGATGGCTAGGCCCCACTTGCAATCCGTTTGCGCTAGTTGGAGTGCATGCCTATAGAAGCCTATGGGCACAAAAGCAAAGATAGGATGATAATCAATTATGATAGCAGGTACAATGGAGAGAGGATATTAATGGAAGGCATTACATTTTTTTTTACTATTTTCACATGTCAGTATGTACCAGTGGGATGCCAGGGGGAGAAATTTGTTACTGGAACAAATGAAACATATATTTTGATAAAGTCTATTGGGAAAGAAAAAGTAGTGCCTTAATAATGTTTTAACCAATGGTACGCACTGAGATAAGACAATCTGGAGAAATTTGGGCAATTCAGGAAACAAAACTTTGTTTTAACCTTTACTCTCCTTTAATATAAAAAGCCATCTGGATTTCTTTTTACAATGGATTACAATTCCCAGCAGCCACTGAGAAGTGTATTGAAATAATACATTTACAAATATAGTGCTGCAAACACACAGTATAAAGCTGGGTACACACAAGGCATTGGCCCTTGTACATCACCCCATGTACTAAAGTTTACAGAGTTGGACGCGATTGTTAGGTGTATGGCAGTCACAAGCATTTTCCCTATACTTTACATAGGAGGAATGCTTGTGAATGTTTTTTAAAATTTTTTAAAAATAACTATTCTGTTTGTCATCAACCAAACATTGGTATAGTGTGTACCCTGCTTCAACCCAAATGGGCCAGCAAATGTTTTTAAAACTAAAAATTGCAGATATTGTCCATCAGTGGTATGCTGCTTATTGTAGTTTATTAACATTTTGTAAGTTGCAAGTCACAGGTGCCCTGTTTTCTTTCTGCAGTTTCAGCTCATGTTTCCACCTGAAAACCACAGCTAGAGTGTATATTTGATGCACAGTAAATCCAATTACAGAAGTAATTGGATTTAACAGGCTTCTCCAATGTATAAGAGGCTCCAACTCTTAATTTGAATAACTTAGATTCAAAAAACAAAAAAAAACCCACCAGGCTTAATCAAAGTTCCTTAGAAATTTTATTAGGAGATGAAATATGACATATTTCAAACCAAACTGGTCCTTCCTCAGGCGTGCTTTCTGTTGGAGGCCAAGTGTTAGCGTTAGTGTTGTTTTCATTAATAAATTGTTGAATTCACACCAGTAGTGTGCTCATCCGTTTGCTTCTTTATTTGGATTACCAAGGCCCCTGGAGTAGAGGGCTGGAGGATTGCACCTACCCATTGGCTGGCAAACAGCCAACAGCAGTGTGCTGAAGTGTTCCTGAACTGTATTTCTCTTGGAGGCACATGTACAAATATAAAATATCAATTTCATTGCCCAACAGACAAGCAAAGTACTTCCAGGGGGTACAGAATTTTGGACAGTTGCAGAAATGGCCTAGTAAACAGCAATAAATATAATTATATGAATGGAATTTTATTTTAAATGCACTGGTATATTTCAAATGTCTTATTTGGGATACAGTGAAGAACTACACTATGCCACTGAGTAAAGCACCATTTTAGCCACCGAGAAAAGTACTAGACAACCCCTGATGTCACCCAGATCGGTCTAATCCCTTTCTCTAATCTTTGATGTACATGGAAAAAATATCATTGGCATCACAGGGGAGATGCAACATTTCCCGACTGAGATTGATCATCTACACAAGGTAACCCGGTGGGTAAAGATATCTTCCAAAAATGTAAATTTAGTAAAGTATAAGGCAGAGATCCACGGTTTCCATTTTTCTTTTGAAAAAAGAATGTATATGTATGTATATTTTTATTTATATAGCACCACTATAAAATACAGAGAATACAAACAGGGGGATAAGTGCAATCCATTATACAGATAAATTAAATTTACATAAATAAAGTTTTAAAGGTTAAGAATACATATATTTATATCTATGTATAAAATAAGTGAGGTGTGACTTGACATATAAGGCTTGCAATGTAAGTATCACTTTAATTTCTAAATAATTCCTTATTTTGGCTGTCGGGAAACACTCCTTTACAGAAAAAAATTACTGCTGCTTTGAATAAGCCAATGTCTCCACCATTGAACTTACTATAAAAAACAAGCAGGGTTCCAGCAAATCTAGCAAACATTCTCTTTATATTCATGCTTTTGCAATGATAGTGGAAAGTACACATTAATGGGCTCTTTTCTGACTTAAGTAAAAAATAAAAAAAAAAAACTGATGAAAGGCATTCAATTCTAACAAGGCCTTCATGATATTTTGGAAGTGGGTTTGTACTTCTCTGTGTCCAAAGTGTAAAACAATGAACATACCATTAAAAGAAGGAAGCAAAGTGTAAACATGAACATTATTCCTTCCCAGGCATTAAATAGAAAAACATATACTGTATTGTTTTACTTGCCTGCAAGTATATACTTATTCCCTTGGACACAAATGAATAGCATAGTAAGGTATAAAGCTCAATTACAAACTCAGCTTCCCTAAGTTGCATTAACACCAGATTAACACAAAGCCTTCTTAACTGATATTTGATCAGTTTCCCCTGCATTTGGTAGTAATTGGTACTTTCTAAAAGATTGCTATATGCAGATTACTACAACTAAATTGGATTTATGGATTACAAGCAAAAACAGGGCCACCTCGTTTACAGCATATTGTTTCATACATCCTAATAAATTGTATGGATTTTCTTAACACCATATTATTCTGTTTTCAGCAATCACGATACAGATTTTAGAAAACTGAAACAGCAAAAAGACAGACAATGCAAATTGTGAAGAAAATAAAGTAAAATTTTAATATGGTGGTTGAGATATGTAACTTTCTAACATGAGGTTTGTGTCTTTTTTTCCCCAGCATTCCAATATCACACAGTGTGGTCACTGACCATTATGTTCTTTATACATGCTCAGTCCTAAGATACTGCAGGAACTTGTTACAGTTGGTCACACCCACTAGTAGCCTCTAGCCAATCCTTTGACAGGACGGAATAGGCAAGGGAGCATGTAACTGATATTAGGGGTGTGTCCAGTCAGTGTACATACACACAGTTATTTCATCCAGTTCTTCAAGTGGTAACATTTACTTTAATGCTATTTACTGTATTGCTATTTTACAGTTTATGGGTGTTTTTAGAGGGTATATGTTCAGATTCTGGAGTGTTCTCCTTTAAAGCAGGTTTTATTTTTTTTAAGGTGGAATAAGTGAATATTTTTTTAAAGGAAATTTTTACACTAATATCAAATGGTAAGTTAGAAACGGTCCCATCCTATGGTAGGGCTGACCAATGGAAAGACGTGCTCCTTAGTTAAATAACAAGAAGTGGGGGGCAGGTCTGGAGCCAGCTATCATGATATGACTTTAAAGGGATATTTTATAGGAATAAGACCTAGCAGTTTTTTTTGGGGGGGGAGAAGCATAATTGTCCTTTAAACAGAACCAACTCTCCTTCGTATATGTGCTCTGCTTACTCAGATTTTTGCATAAAGCATTTGTTTCAACAATGTTCTTCCTTTCATGGTAACATGTGCCCAGAAATCCTTTTACTACTGGTTTCAAAGTCTCCTGCAGTTCTGGCATCTTGAGGTAATCAGAAAGTGCAGGGGGTGCCAGTCTAAAAAGAGGATTAAAACTATTGGAACCATGGTGCAGACATGAAAATTAAACGTACACCACTGATTTTTATTTTTCCATCCAATAGAATTTTTGATAGCCTTAAAATATCCCCAAAAAATTGCCTGTCTAAAGGGTATCTCCACCCTGTAAAAATGTTTTAATATATTGTAGGGCACCCCTTTCAGCCCCCAACCACCATGTTAGATTAGCAATTTTGGAGTTGGACATGTTGAGAACAGGTGTGAAACTTATCGTATAGACAGTGACATAGACCACACAGTAGCACAAATAAATTAGCATATCTGTGCTCATTGTCTTGGTACCAGTATTAGCATTAACGGACTTAAGGTTCCTACACACGTGCGATCGAGGGAGCAAACCCACAACGCACAATGTGTATGAACAGCCGTTTCGGACAATAATCGTACCGTGTATGGGCACTTTCTTGGCTGAAACAGCCAGTCGGCCAACCATCCCCGACCGAACGGCCAAGAAAGTGCCCATACACAGCACGATTATAAACGGCCGTTCATGCACATCGAGCGCCATGGGTCGACACCCGCAATCACACGTGTATACGAACCTTTACCATGAATAAAGTCTAGGGCAACATATCAATTAATTCCTTTCTTACAACTACTGTAAACAGTACTAAACACTGAGATTACATACATTAACTATGTATATGTATATACGGATATGTAATTTTTCTCTGTACAGAAAGCAGCATGGCAGTTCCATAGTTTTCTATTTAATCTACCCTTTATAAACATTAATCTGGCCTTACTCAGGTGACAGTCATTGCATCTTGTATCATGAATTCCATCGAAAAAGGATTTCCAACCTCCTTGGGAAAGGGGAATTAGAGATTTAAAAATATTACTTGTTGCCTATAGTTGCCCTTCAGTAATCAGTAATCACAGGACTGCTATAGTGAAAGATATTGTTGGTTATGGAAAACTTTGATAGACGAGCAATACATTTAGTGATGAGACCCAGTTTCGAAACAAACCTGGTTTCGATCTGGAGCTGCCGGTTTTTGGAAAAATCCGCAGATCTGATGGAATTTTTCAAAACTTGGAACTTGTCATTGAAAATCAAATATTAGAGAATTAAAAATTAGATTGAAACCCTGCGTTTAAATATTGAAAATTAGCTGGAAAATTGTGTTTGAAAATCAAAAATACTAAAATGGCGATCAAAAATGTATCTCGCTAAACACATCATTTTTATTTGCAGTTCCTGGGCTATAAGTCAGGGGAGACTTGTTTAGACCAATGTTTCTCTGTATTTTTTTATCCTTTTATATGCTCATATTTCGCAGAACCCAGGGCCAGATTTACACCTCAGGAGCCTAGTGCCTTTAGCCCCACCCCTAAACACAGACCACACCCATTTTCTCTTTTATGGAGGAAGAAAATAGACCAGTGATGGTGAACCTTTTAGAGGCTAACAGGGTTATTCAATAAAAGTTCTTATTGTTAAAAATGGTACTAACTTTGCCCCAACCAATCAGATGTTATCTTTCAAATGTTAAATAAGATCTGATTGGCTGGGCAAAATTAGCACCATTTTAAACGATAAGAACTATTATTGAATCTCCCTGTAAAAAAGTGCCCAAACTGCAACCCAAACCCCACTTATTTATTGCATAGTGCCAACATGATAACTTAACCTGAATACTTTTTTAACTTTAGAAAAAACAATTCAGACAGATACAGTAGATAGAATTGATGATTTTCAATTTTGAGATCTGGAATGGTAAATAAAGCAGAGATGAACTTTAAAGCACAAACATAAAATGCTTGTGGAGGTTCTCATTCATCCAGGGCATGGTCTATCTGTTGTATTCAGTTAGATCAACTGGACTTAAAGTTTAGTTCTTGAAGAGGTTTCACTAGTTATGTGACTGGCTTTCTCAATTCAGAATGACTTGTACAAGAATCTGTTGGCAATTATATACCCTGGAAACTCCCTAAACACCTGTGATATGTTAATTGGGACTTTCCAGGGTACATAATTGCCAACAGATTCTCGTACAAGTCATTCTGAATTGAGAAAGCCAGTCAAATGACTAGCGAAACGTCTTCAAGGACTAAACTTTTAGTCCAGTCGATCTAACTGAATACAACAGATACAAACATAAAATCTATTTACATTTATTTTGGGTAAGAAATCCCCTTTCCCCTGGCTTGTCTGGTGCTTGTTCTGGTAACAAACTCTGGTGAAGGTGTGCATGACTGCCCACAGAAAGTGCCACCTCTGGCACCCATGCCATAGGTTCATCACCACTGAAATAGACTATAAAGGGGTTGGATTGGTGGGAGGAGATTGACAGCTGCGAACGCCCCTCCAACCTCAGACGCCCCTAGGTTAATCCGGCCCTGGCGGGATCCCTAAAAAATAGTTTTTATTTCTCTTTCTCCTGGACACCAAATTCATAGTTTATACATGTATAGGTAAAAACATAGAGATAATATATCTATAATTTACAGATTCATCACAATGGTGGGTCCATACAGTTCCTATCACTTTTCCCTTGTGGACCGCAATAGGGTTCCCCAGACCATAGCCTATGACGCTTGTTATATAAATAACAGACATTCAAATAAAATAATAGATTATGTCAGGTTTGTGGATTTAATCCTTTCATTACCTTCAGGGGTCTCTGTGTGATTGAATTCTCCATGGTGGGGGTATATGAAATATCCGGATTATTTCATTTCTTGTCCCCAGGTGAATCCCATTCCTTTCCGATTGCCTGACCACACAGATATACAAAGCGTCCAGCGAACAACTTCCGTAACTAAGCAACCGGTCAGGTGACAAGGGAGCCCGGAAATGGTCGGTCGCTAGGATTCTTTATTTTTTTACTGGAAGAGCAGTAAAGCGGAGGAATAATCTAGGCACCTGTGTGAGAATAAACAGCGGGTGTTTCAGCGTCTTTAATGGCGAGTGCAACAGTTCCAATTGAGTTACAAAACTTCTAGGAGTCGCTTGGTTGCTATGGTAACGGGAAACGCTCGGGCGACTTCCTGTTAGACGTACCACGTGGAAGAGCTGCCATGTGTTTATGTTTGGGGTACCTGAGGGTGTGTTTTTAATAAATCACTATTTATAGCTATTCTCTATTAATGTATAACTAAAGAGCAGGGGCCAGTGTGGTGTGTTCACAGGCAATGCGAACGGAGGCAACGCAAACTCCGTAGGGAAACTGCTTTAGGGTGACTCAGATGTCAAACGCATTGCGTAACGTCCTACAGAGAATAGGCGGAACGATACTGTACGGATCCAACCAGGAAGGATAACGCGCATGCGCAGCCGTGTGATGCGTTCTGATGGCCGTGAGTGGGAGAAGTTAAATGGGATCTGTCAGTTTCCCTGCTGGGTAATTGGGATCTGATATACAGAAGGTAAGAACCTGGTACTGGGGCTTGTTTTAACCTTAAGTGGGGAACATTACTGGATTGTGAAGTGAAGGGGGGCCATGTGAGACTAATCATTACCAACTACTCCATAGTTTGGCAAGTTCGTGATAATCTTTGTTAAAGTGTGAAATACACACAGTCAGGAAGATTCAATAAAAGTTCTTATCGTTAAAAAATGGTGCTAATTTTGCCCCAACCAATCAAATGTTATTTAACATTTTTAACGATAAGAACATTTATTACGTCTCCCTGAGTATATTGTAGTGTAAGTCATAATCCCAATATTGTCATCCTTTTAGGTATAAGTAAGTTATTTTCTTAACAGTGTTTTCTGCAGCATAAATCAGGGTAATTGTTTTATTGACTATAGTTCTCCTTTAGCAGTTAAGTCTATATGTATGTATATGTTTATTTATAAAGCGCCACTTGGGGATGCAGCGCTGTACAGTGTAGAATACAAAAAGCCGTACAATGGGGACAATAAATAGATATATAAATAAGTGCATCATGAAATATACAAATGCTTGAAACATGTAACATGAGTAAATTGGTTCCTGCCCCATAGAGCTTACAATCTACTTAGGTGGGTGACATACAGATACATAGGAAAGGGTGGATGTGCTATAGTTATAACTGGTACAGTGTCAATAGTCCTGTGCTGTGCTCAGAGAGATAGGATGTGAGGCTAGATTTAAACTTGTTTATTGAGGTTTCTTGACATAGAGAGTGGGGAATAGAATTCCAGTGGATGGTAGCCACAAGAGAAAAAAGTTTAAGGCGAGAGGAGGCAATGTGAACCATCTCTTATATAGACCCCCCGGTCTGTATAAGAGATGGTTCTGTGATGAGCAGAGGGTACGGGCAGGGACATGTTGGGACAGAAATAGAAGAGGAAGCAGCAGAAAGAAGGGATTTTAATGTTAAGAGAAGAATTTTGTAGACAATGTGTTGTTTAATGGGGAGCCAGGTAGATGTGCGGCACAGAGGATATTTACTTTCCCGATTGTTAGCGAGGCGGGAGAGTTAAGCTGGGTACACACAGTAACGATAAAGCCCCGATACCGTCGGATCCGACGGTATCGGGGCTTTATCGTTACTGTGTGTACGTTCGTTTCCCGAACGAGCGCGCGGCCGCGAACGATCGGGTCGGCCGTACGCTCGTTCGGGAAAGGCCGAAAATTTCCATCATGGAAACACACAGTCCCGAGCGTTCTCCCTATAGGGAGAACGCTCGGGACTGTGTGTATGCAGATCTTTGAAAGATGGCAGACAGGATCTTGCAGATCCTGTCTGTCATCTTTCAGAAATCGTTACTGTGTGTACCTAGCTTTAAGTAACTGTGACCAGCATTTATCTACTGGCCATTGTCTTTTTGTATGTTCACAGATATCTATCAACAGCTCTTCCACTTACTGTATATAACTGTAAAATTAAAAAAAATGATTACAAAAGCTTTAGTATTTGTCTAAATTTTATAACATGGGCTTATTGCTTTTTATAGTGGAGGTAATGCTGGAGATCTAACAACCAGGCAACTTCACAAATGTTTGCAATAAAACAAAAGCATCTGGTAGCTTTTGTAACAAGTAAAATGTACACAAGCAGCTGCCAATATATTCACCACCATAGTACTGTATGCAAAAGCTTTGGTGATTGGTCATTGGTGTTAGAATGTTACATTTTTTCTTGTCATTGTAAGTGATGCCTAGGACTGGTCATGATGTAATCTAATAGACATTGTTGCTAAGTTGTAGTGTCACTTTCGATGATGATTGGTTACTGCATGTATAAGTAAATGACTGTAAATTCGCACCACACACAGGGAAGTTCCCCAGATCGGAGGCAGGCAACCGGACTCGTGGTAAGTAGAAGTAAAAGTCAAAATTTATTCAAATCATTAAAATCACACACTGCTGGGTCCAGAAGATCCTGGCCAGGAGCACACACATCCAAACTCTTCCCTACGCGTTTCGGGAACAGGCGTAGGGCGGAGTTTGGATGTGTGTGCTCCTGGCCAGGATCTTCTGGACCCAGCAGTGTGTGATTTTAATGATTTGAATAAATTTTAACTTTTGACTACTTACCACGAGTCCGGTTGCCTGCCTCCGATCTGGGGAACTTCCCCGTGTGTGGTGCGAATTTCATGCCTATTTGGGAGATAGGACTTTTCAGGAGGTGTTTGTAGCACTGGATCCGGGACTACGGGAGTATGCTCCCAAAACGTGCAGGTGCGTACTAATTTGATAAATGACTGTAATGCTGTAACTAAGCAACTAAACTTTTTAGATCCCAGCAGACCAGCATTTTTTTCCTTCACATTTACATATATGTGTTATGAATCTCTTTACATTTTTGCACTTCTACTCTCAGGAGCCCCTGACAGCATGCAAGTGTCATTTGAAATATGCGAGTTGTAGTTTAGAAACTCCTTGTAGTCAATCGTACTCCCATAATTAATACATACTTCATATACCTTCAAATATATTTTAGAATTAATTATCTGTTGTGCCTAGCCCTTTCCTTACTATATCCTCTTTAGTCATTAACATATTTTAGTTGTCGTCGCATTACAATTATCATCCATCAGTAAATTCTAACTGCCTGATAACAGTAAATTCCAGTTCTCTTACTACAGCCTGAAAAGCCAAAGTGTAGGATAGCTGAGCCTCAGTAGCTGTACTAGCTGTACAGGGTACCTCCAGGCATCCAGCCTCTCTGTGGCCACCTCACTATCACCAACATATGCTTATCAGAAATAGAGTGAAAGACTGTCCAGTCTTCAGTAATCAAATAGGGGTGCTCCCTATTTATTAGTGCAAAAACACACTACAAACTGTATTAACACTGTTGGGACGTAAGTTACTTACCAGTAATAAGTAACCTCACATGATTTGGAAGTGCCTGTATTCTGTACACATTATTTTTACTATTTACACAGGTAGTTCCTTAACTGTCAGTTTAACAAGGATACACATGATTTTTTTTGTTTGTCTGGGTAAGTTACAAAACCACACAACACGTAAATCACTGTGCATAAATATCACATGAATATGCAGTTGAACCATTGTGCAGTGTGTGAACAAAAAGATTCTTAGTGATTTTAATAGAGATTTGAAACATTACTTCGAGTTTAATCCGTAACATAGAAAAGCAGCTTTTGTATACACAGTGTATATAGGATACATGGTGATTTGAACAGAAAAATGTTAATTGTACATTGCTGGTGGTTAATAACATCCTTGTATCCTGTCTTTCCTGTAAATAATATGCTGTTCTATTCCTGAATAGCATCATATTTGCAACAGCATGTAATAGTTTTATCACGGCAATGCCCTCTATTAGGTAAATGATTACTCAAAGGCTCTCTGTGGCCTAAAGCTGTCGGAATTTTAACTTGTAACTGTTTTGCACAACAAATTCAAGTAGCCAATGTGGCAAAAGAATGTAAAGCTTGTGGTTTTCTATTGATGTCAATGAAACTGGCTACCTAAAAAAGTTACAGATGTCAGGGTAGCTTCCAATGTTAAAATAATCGGCCTACCCTAAAGGTTCATAAGTAAACTTTGAAAGAAGATATGGAAGCATCCTGAATCATTGACGTATTCTTCCAGAGGGGAAGCCAGTAAATTTGCCATACATGAGTAGATTTCACACACACATGTCCACCTCTTAAAACATAAAACTGGTCAATTGTCTGTTACACGCCCCAAACCCCAACTGATATATGTTGCACCTGCATTACTAACCAAATATTTAAGGATTATTATTGTTACTATTCTGACAGAGTAAACGGGCCCCTCCTTCCATGCAGTCAATCAAGGCTGTGACTGCTGACATCACAAAAAATGATTGGCTGCTGTTTCACCTGCACATGCTCAAGCATATATGAGGCTCTTTAAGCAGATGGAGGAGGCTGATACCTTTGACAGAAAAGAATACAAGTTATCATTAAATATCTGGTTACAAATGCAAGTAATAAAAAATAGCAGTTAGCGTTGCGGGCAGATAACTGCAGAGTCAACAGTTTGTTTTAAGCATGGGCATGCCCTGTAAAATTGAATCAGACCACTCACTGTAAAGGTGCCCATACATCTATAAGATTTTACTTACCCGACCGAGCGCTCACGCGATGTTCCTTCGATCCTGCCGGAACCGCTTCATGTGTGAGAGGGTGTATGTATAGTATGTGTGAGAGGGGTGTTTTTACAGTATGTGTGAGTGTGTGTAGAGTGTGTGCATAAGTGTGTATGTTCAGTGTATGTGAGAGTTGATACACTGCAGGAGAAAGAGTATGAGAGATAGAGAATAGACTGCAGGAGAGAGTGTGTGAGTATAGAATATGTATGGGAGCTTTACTGTCTGCTCTCATTGTATGGGACCTTTACTGTTTGTTCTCACTGTATGGGACCTTTACTGTTTGTTCTCACTGTATGGGACCTTTACTGTTTGTTCTCACTGTATGGGACCTTTACTGTCTGCTCTCACTGTATGGGACCTTTACTGTCTGTTTTCACTGTATGGGACCTTTACTGTCTGTTCTCACTGTATGGGACCTTTACTGTCTGTTCTCACTGTATGGGACCTTTACTGTCTGTTCTCACTGTATTGGGACCTTTACTGTCTGTTCTCATTGTATGGGACCTTTACTGTTTGTTCTTACTGTATGGGACCTTTACTGTCTGTTCTCACTGTATGGGACCTTTACTGTCTGCTCTCATTGTAGGGGACCTTTACTGTCTGCTCTCACTGTATGGGACCTTTACTGTCTGTTCTCACTGTATGGGACCTTTACTGTCTGCTCTCATTGTAGGGGACCTTTACAGTTTGTTCTCACTGTATGGGACCTTTACAGTTTGTTCTCACTGTATTGGATCTCTACTATACTCATTTTTAGCAATTGTAATGTAATGACACATTTTAGTAAGAAAAACAACCTATTCCCAGACTAGAAAAATCCTCAAATATACATTAAAGCTATCTCAAATTGGAAATTGAGAGGTTTAAAATTTGGCAAAAAAATAAAATGCTGTTGTTTTATAAATAGATATAATTTGAAAATGATGAAAGTTTGAATTTGCTGCTTTATAAATATATCACAGTCAGGCAGCTATCATGCTTTTGTTGTAAAAAATATTCTTTATTACAATTACGGAACAGAGACTTCTGGGTAATTTTCATGTTGCCATTGTAGCACTTACAAAATGCTTTACCTAATAAAAGGTTTTTACAGCATTCTACAAGCTAAATACAAAAGCAGAGAGCTGGATTTATTGAGCCTTTATCCGGAAGTCACTGTACCTTATTTACATATTCTGAAAGGGAGCTGCAAAGCCTAATTCTCTCCCTATCTTATTTAATTTATTAGTGATGTTAATTACATTTACAATTAATGATTCCTTAACATAATGGAGAGGTATAGTCAAAAACAATAAATGTTTTTTTGTGTCGAACTCTGAGAGGGGTGATTGAAAAAGTGATCTAAGATTGATTTCATAGGGGATGCTGGGAATATGAGGCAATCTGTTATGGGAGGGGGTGTGAGAGAGAAAAAGATAGTACCTCATTACTCCTCCATTAATTAGTGAAGTCAGCAAGCTGCTGTGATGGTCATGTGATTCCTCCATTAATCAGTGAACTCAGTAGTTCAATGAATTCAATCCAGTATTTGTTTTGCTCAAGCTCAGTCCCCCAGCCCCCAGCTAGACTATCTGTGTTGGCAAGCATGCTCAGTAATCCCTATTTTGGTATCATTGGGAGAGGGAATTTGACCTGTGCTTTATAGCAATTGCAAAATGAATGGGCCATTAACTTTCCCATTTCCATTAACTTTTCCAGTGCTAGCCGACTTTCCCATTACCAATAACTTTCCCAGTGCCAGACGACTTTCCCATTACCATTAACTTTCCCAGTGCCAAACGACTTTCCCATTACCATTCACTTTCCCAGTGCTAGCAGACTTTCCCATTACCATTAACTTTCCCAGTGCCAGCAGACTTTCCCATTACCATTAACTTTCCCAGTGCTAGCAGACTTTCCCATTACCATTAACTTTCCCAGTGCCAGCAGACTTTCCCATTACCATTAACTTTCCCAGTGCCAGCAGACTTTCCCATTACCATTAACAGTCCCAAGTGCCAGTATAATAAAGTGGCAGGATAGGGATCTCAGAGCTGCCTGTCACAGGGGCTGTTGTGTTCGGTAACAGCTATTATTTCCATATGTTTCAACTGCTCTCCTGTATGATTTAGTCAAGCTCCTATTCCCCCTCCCTTCACTTTCTCCATTTGTAACATTGTTGCAGAGTAGGGGGTGATAAACTCTGCTCAGTCTATTCAGCAATAATGTTGCAATCAAAACTACAGAACATAGTGAAAGGGAGAGGGAATAGGAGTTCAAATAAAACGAACAGGAGAGCAGTTCTAACACAGGGAAATTAAAGCTGCTATCCGATTTTTAACACCCGGTCGCCAGTAAACAATTTGTAGTCACCATATTGCCCTGGTGAACGTGATTTGTCCAGCCCATGGTATGTCCATTGCTTTGTTAAAAAAAAACTCACAAGTGCAGCAGAGATGTATTACAAAATGAAACAAGTATTGCTGTATAGAGTATCTAATAAAGGTCTGTAGAGATTTCAGCACATCCTTGCACAGTGCAATTTTCTAACCTGAATAAACAGGGATGTTGGATAGTATATTAATGGTGAATTAATGCACACTGACGAAAAATAAGCAATGCTATATATGCAATTGAAAATTAGATTACATAGAGCAATATGAGGATGCATATATTTTACAGATGATTTAAACCCAGAACTCTAAGAGTGATATTTATAAAGTATTAAGACTTTTATGCTGTATCGCTAATAAAGCCAAAAAATTTAAAACAAGTCAGGTTAAATGACAACTAAAGTGAAAAAACACTTGGGCTACAAACAAAGTACATATTGCAATGTATATAATGCACCTACTCAGTGACATCAGCCCAGTGGCAGTGAAGATATGTGGTTTTAATGTTGTCCCATGGGGGATGCCATCTTGGCTCCTCCCCCTGTGCCATATGTATTGCACATGTCCAATAGCCATGCCTTAAGGACTGAGGATAAATAGCAAATCCATCTCTATTTTGCAAGTATACTTTCTTATCAGAACTCATTAATACTGTACCTACATTAGATTAGAAATAGTAATGCACTTTTATGTGCACTAAAACTGTGCATTTGCAAACTTGCTAAATCTTGTTTAGACTACATATTTCTAAAATATAGTTATGGTTGCTTGTTTTTTCTACTAGGAAAGCTGAACAAAACAACCAATTTCAGGGAAACTATAAGGTCTAAGGCACTAGTTTCTGTGTCCCAGGTTAATACATACCCTCTAACAATTACTATCAAAATGTGCTGAAATGTCTGTAGCCATATAATTAGTTTATTTCCACTCTTTAGGGTGGTGTTAGGGTGTTTCAGGATAGTAAAGACTTTAGCAGAGCCTGCACAGCACAGAGTTCAGATTTTAGGGCAATACTGATGTTTATGTTAAAGGATAAATTATGTCAAACTAATTACACAATTGCAATAATTTATTTTGTTATGCATACCCCCCAACATTCCCCTTTAAATAGGTACACTATTGAGAAATGCATTGCAATTCACTTCATTAACCTCCCTCTGCAGCTCTGCACCATGTTGTTTCTATTAGTGTAACTATTAAAGGGGTATGTTGGAGGGTAAGCATTTAAGGTTGATGCTTTAAAGTGCAATTATAGTGAGAAAATTGTTTTTTTAAATTCCTTCTAATGTATCCTATAAGTCATCCCAACCACCAGGGTACCTTTAGTTGCTTTAAATTCTTCATAGTCCCCGAGATATAAGCCTTTGAATATGCTGTGATTTGTAGGAGCTGCTCATCTGTCACTCAAAGGCACACACCCACACAATCCGAAGCTGCTGTGCAGTACTGTCACACACTCCCTCACCCACATAAGTACCATGTGCAACACATAGTCAAATTCTGTAGTGCTAAACACAATCAATAAACCATTAGCCCAGCAATATGAGCATAACACACTGTAAAACAGCCCCTCCCCTCTTATATACATACAAAACCAGTGACTCAAATGGACATCACCAAGTAAACACTAATATATAGTATATATAATAATACAGTAATACAGACTATATACCAAAACAAGACACACAGTGCAATCTATGAAATATATAGACTAAAGCAACTGAAATGTATCAGGATAACAAGCAGTGTCACTGTGTTTGTGAAGGTCTCACTACAGCTGCTGCTACACTGACTCTCTTCAGTGATTATGATCTCAGCTAAGCAAGGGAAGAGATATGAACTTTAGGTACAAAAATAAATAACAATTAGCAAACTTAGAGAACAGGCAGAGTTCAGTAACTTACTTCTAAAGAATCTCAGCACCACTTGTCCTTCTCTCTCCCCCTCTGCCCCTCCCTTCAGCATATTGCTACTTTCTCCCACACTTTGCTTGCTTGCAGTCTAGCTCTGGAAGTGAGGGGTCAACAGGATGTCAGCACTTCCTTTAAAGTCATTTCAACTGAGCATGCCCGGACTTTTCATACAGCCCTTTACTGCTTGAGGGGGACTAGACAGAGAGGGGAGGGGGACTACACAGCTTGGCACAAACTTCTGCCAGTGTGAAGAAACAAAGCCACACAGCAACATGAAAGTAAGGCAGCTTATACTAAGTGATCTGTACATTGTATATAGACAAAGTTTTTTTTCCACTATAGTTGCCCTTTAATTAACTATATATTGAGAGATTGTACATTCAAATCTAGACATCTTTAAAACTGCCTAAATTAACCAGTGATTTGTTGAAATAAATAACATTCTACTAAATATATATATATGTTCCCCTGCAGTCTGAAGCTCCCTTTCAGGTGTATTTAATTACCGTATATACTCGAGTATAAGCCGAGGTTTTTAGGTTTAAAAATCAACCTAAAAACCTTGCCTCGGCTTATACTCGAGTCACAAGAAACTTACCTTCAATCCAGAAGCAGCCGCGAGTCAGGCCGGCAGTTCCCAGTAGTTCTTCACGGTTGCGCGATGATGTCATCGCGCACGCTGGCGGGATAACGTCATTGCGCAGCCGCGAAGCAGTACTGGGAACTGCCGGCCTGACTCGTGGCTGCTTCTGGATTGCGGCAGCCGGCAGAGAGAGGAAGACTGAAGACCAGGTACGGTAAGTGAGCTGAGGGGGGACTGGGGGGAGGGCTGGGGGGACAGTGTGCCATGCAGACACCCACATTACCTTTTTACTATAGGTGGTTGGAAACTTCAACTCCCAGCAACCAAGCATGCTGGAAGTTGTAGTTTGCAAACATCTACAGTGGAAAGGTATTAGGGTGGGGGACAGTATGCCATACAGTAACCCCCAATACCTTTCTACTATAGGTGGTTGGAAACTACAACTCCCAGCAACCAAGCAGGCTGGGAGTTGTAGTTTCCAAACATCTACAGTGGAAAGGTATTAGGGTTACTGTATACCCTCGGCTTATATTCGAGTCAATCATGGTTTTCTAATTTTGGAGGCAAAATGGGTACCTCGGCTTATACTCGAGTATATATGGTAATCAATTTAAACTAATCACTTGCATTGAATCCAATGCAGTCTGTAACATGCATTAGAAAAGTTGAAAATGTGGGTAAAGGATTAAAAACATTCAACCATTAGAAATTCAGGGCTACTGAGCAAGTTTATAACTAAAAAAATGGAGACCCCCCAATTGTTTAACGTTAAAAACTTCAGATATATTATCACTATGGACCGTATTTATAAAGGCGCAGTATTGCTTTAAGCGATACCGTGCCTTTAACGATCAGTAAAATGATAATTAAAACGATCTTTGGTATAACGATCATTAATTTATGATCATTATCGTAAATTTACTATAAAAATCGTAAATTACCGATACCGCTCGTAAAATAGTAAATTTACTGTCCCCATAGAATACATACGGGGAGATTCAATAAAAGTTCTTATCATTTAAAATGGTGCTAATTTTGCCCCAACCAATCAGATATTATTTAACATTTGAAAGCTAAGATCTGATTGGTTGGGGCAAAATTAGCACCATTTTAAACGATAAGAACTTTTATTGAATAACCCTGAATGTTTACTACCACGTGGTATTCTACAACTGAACATTAAGTATCTAACAAACCTTCAATTGTAAATGTACGACAGTACATTTACGACCGTGATCATACATTAACTAACCCTATGAAACTACCGATGCATCTACAGGTCAATAAATCCAATGTAATGTGTTATGTGCTGCATTTCTAGCCTTCAAGCCTAAACCTTATTTATCCACTGTAGTTCTCCTTTAATGCATCAAATCCAATTTCCTATTATCACATCAGGGCATTTAAATGGTAAATACTGTTGGTAACACACACTGGCTACTTTTCAGAGAAGTGTGAAAATGGCTAATACATATAAACTTTTGTCTATGTTGTGTAAAATAGCCCCTTGCTGTTGCTTGTGAAACTTCTCATTCCTCCAGGTCATGTTATATCATTGGTATTCAATAAGATCAACTGGACTTGAAGTTCAGTTCTTATAGGTGTTTCATTAGTCATTTCACTGGTATAACTTTTTTTTTCCAGTGGAGATACCCCTTAAGTATAAGGATAAGTTCTACAAGCAATAAAAGTGCTGTGGGAGCTCCAGTTTCACTCATTGTGGCAAAGTTATTTGTAGGAGGTGGGGAAAAAGTTCTTAATAGCTTCAAGGGCATTGCACCCAGCCACTGGATCAGATATGTGGATGACAACTGGATTACAAATCACAAGAAAAAAGTACAAGCCTTCAAAGAACACATCAACACTGTGGACCAAAACATCAGATTTACATGGGAGAATGGTAAGCAAAAACATGATGTTTAACTCCCTTTAGATCACACATTGAGGGCCATCAGAGCCATACAACACCAAGCAGAGAACATCCCCACTAGCACAGAGGATAAGGTCAAGGAAATAAAACATGTCGGAGGAGCCCTGAAAACTTGTGGCTATGCAGACTGGGCCTTGGGCATTGTACATCATTCTATCTCCTTTCAGCTGTATGATATCACTTCATTGAAAATACATATAGGAAACTACAGAATTGCATTGATCAGGGTGGAAAGCACCTATAAACTGAAAAACAATCTATGTATTTAAACACACATACATATATAGAGAGCTTTATGAAGGAAGTGTGCAGTAAATATACATATATCACCATAAAAACAGCATCAGGTTCTCATCCAGAGGAAATATCACTCAGCTGAGCTGCATTCATATTGCCAGAGAAACACGGTGAAGTGCTTAATGATTATGTTTTCCTTTCACAGCAATCTGAAACAGACAGCCCATCCTGACTTTAAATGAAAAACTGTTGAAAGAGTCAACACTATGACAAGCATAGTACATAGGAAAAGAGAAAATAGCATTATAAAACCAGCGTTTTCCCCCTAAAAAGTCTCTGTGCTATTATCTGTATAGAGCATTTGGGAGGTTTAAACTCAAATTATCTGAAAACATCCCTTCCAAAAACAGCAATGGATCATTAGATGCCAGTCAGGCAAACAGAACCTATAGCATTAGCGTACTACATGTTCTTGGATTATTAATTGTCATCACCACCATATCATTTGCATGTTATTACACCTTGAGCCTTTCAACAGGTTTGCATGCATATAAACCACTGAAACAACTTAACTCCAAACTTGGTTAGGACGTGGGGCATAGTTGGGCTTACCAAGAACCCACCCTGGAATGCTAAACATAATCTGAGAGATGGATTTGTGGTCAGGGTTGGTGGAGCAGGCCCCTAAAAGAGTGTCTGTCCTGCCAAAATCAAGATGGCGGGGAGCCTGGTAATAGTGAAAGTTGGGAACTGCCCCTCTTAATAATTTGGAGAACATTCAACTGGCCCTAGTAATAATTTAAGGATCACTCAATAAGCTTATATCCCAGTACATGCCTCAGAACAAATATATAACATCTTAAATGAAATGCAAAATTTAAACTAGCTCTCCTTATTGAACATTACCTATTTGTAGTGACTCCTAAAACCACCACCAATATCTGATTGGTCCAAGATCCAAGATCCAATCAGATTTAAGATTGTATCTAGACCAATCAGATTTTGGGGAGGTGTTTATGAGACACTATAAAACAGCATGAGATCTTCAGAGAAGATCAGTTTCTAATCAGCAGTCAAACTAGCAGGTCTTGCCTTTGTATTTAGGTTAGAGATTTGCAAGTACCGGTAGATGCCTGGTTGTTTAGTTGGACTGCCAACATTAATATTTTTTAACTCCTGGGTTTCATACCTATGGTGTTGTTGTATAGCAGTCCATAAACTGCACATAAATATTGATATAACAGATAAATTATAATAATGCTTTGATTACAGAGCCTGAAATTGCTTTCCTTTGGCCAAATACTGTAGCCTGCAAAATAGTAACTAACCCAAGTGCCTATGTAGTTGCACTACTAGTTTCACCATTCCCTGACAAGCACTCTCAAACAGTAAAGGGCAGATAGGGAATGTATAGGAAAACATGCAGTGCAAATACAACCAGGTTGTAATGAATGCAGACCCGCTACTTACATTTACTATAAGAATACCCCAATAATGAGATGATCTGATAACTAAATATATATCCACTTACAATATAAGCTTATTATAAAATAAAAATATGCTTAGAAATGCAAAATCACAGCTGAGCAGGGAAATTATTTTTCTATTGCCCCAGAGCAGTGCATAGCCAGGAAAACCCAACTTGGACACCTCATTACAAAGAAAGTGAATGGTTGGGCAATCCACTGGAATGACGGCAACTAAAGAGTAACTATGTGACCATTCACTTGGCAGGACGCACATAAGTAAAAAGACCTATCAAATGTTGCAACAAAAATGAAAGTTTATTGCAAGCACTTTCTGTACATTTCCTTTAAGGTAACAGGTATAAAAGGACATCTTTACTGAAACAATAGTTATCTTTAGATATCCAATCTGAAATATCTTCTGCTATGTGCAGTTTTGCCATAGCTAGAATAGAGACAGTGTTCATGCAAATCATGTGAATTGGGAAAATTGGGAAAAGTGAATGGGAAATACTCTTTCAATGCTGCCTCATAGTGCTAACTGAGCATGCTTTCCCTCATAGAAACCTCTGCAAGGAATAGTTAAAGGCGGAAACAAATTACACCAGAAATGGCTCTTGCGCTTTAATTTCTGCGACTTTGAACAGACATTACAGGAGAACCGTTTGGAGCAGAGGGGTAAGGTGAGGAATTTTGAACACTACTCAGTGAGGCCAGTAGTAGGTTAAATTTTAGTTTTGGGGGTGAACATGCCCATAGAGCCAATCCTCTGACCTGCAGACATGACATTTTTCGATCTTGCATATCTCCGCCCCTTATTCTGGGGAACCTGGGAGTAGAGATGGCCAGTTCGCGGATCCGAAACCGGATCCGCGGGGAATTTCCGAGATCCGCAAATTGCGGATTTCACAGATTTTCCGGAATTCCGATTTCCGAATTTTTTTCTGAACTGCGTTAGAAAATTTTTGAAAAATCAGGAAATTTCGAAAATTCAAGAAATTTCGAATATTCTAGAAAATTAGCATTTTACAGAGTTTTTGAAAATTTGGCAAAAATGATATAGTAACTTGCTGTAAAAGGCCCTGGGAAATGGTCTGGGGAACTTTCTAAAAGAATCTGATTGCAACCAATTCTGATTAGTTACAATCAGAATTTTCAGAAAGAATCTGTATCACATTTTTCCCGTCAAAATTGGTTAAGATTAGATTCTAATCTTATTGTAACCAATTCTGATTGGCATACTAACTAGAGATGGACTGGATTGTGGAACCAAACCGGGTTCCATGGCAAATCTCCTAGATCTGCCAATCCGCGGAACTTGTGGATTTTCCAGAATATGGCTTTTCGGATTTTCCGAACCCACGTTTGAACATTTTCGAAGATTTTCATGTATCAAATTCACCAATAGCAGCTATTTTTGCCCATGCCAACCCCCTGGGTATAAAAGGCAGCTAGACAGGTGCCACTTTGTCAGTGTGTTAAAGTGAGTTTAGTGGAGACCTGACAGTGTAGGAGTTAGAGAGTTTTTTTCCATGCTTTTGAAGCTTTCTGTATGTGAATTTTAGTGTGGTGGATTAGCACTTGTTGTTAACCATTCCTGTATTCACACAATTTGGGACCCAAAAGTCCTTTTGAGGACTAACCTCCCCCCCCCCATAAGTTTTTTGGACAAATTTAGTGTTAGGCCTTTTAGAGGTCTACTGGCCCTATTTAGTATTGCAGTTTAGCGATACAGTGCATTATCGATAATGTACAGCCGCGGCAGTAAATTAACACTGAACGTTCGTTAATTAACAAACCAATTCTGGAGGACCAAGACAGTGGTATGGATGTCAAAACGACACGCCAGCCAGTGCTATGTAGCCCCTCCATTATAGTGCACTTCTAGCGCTGTACTTGCCTTTTGCCCTTTGGAATGCTCTAAATCCAGGGGCAAGCGCAGGATTGTTAAGGGGGGGGGGGAGGATTTCTGAAGAAGCACAGTAGGAAGTTCATGACTAGAGATGGACTAGACCCAAACTTGAACACAAGCTTTAACAGTTTGTATAAACCCGAACTATTCCGGATTTTGAACTTCCGAACTTTTAATGATTATTGAATTTTCGATAATTATCGAACGTTCAAATTCATGTTCCCAGACTTTAGCGCTCCATAACCTATACAGAAAACAGAGCGGTCACCAACCCCCTCCGTTAGTGGAGCTCCACGTCAGCGGCCTTTCAGCATGGTCCTTGAAAACATATACACTGCAAATAATGGGCTTCAAGCTTTAGGGTTTTAAAACTTCACCTTTATTTGTAAGCAATTCTGATTGGATACATTAAAATTATTTTAGAAAGAATCTGATTGGTATACTAACCAATAAGATTCTTTTTCAATCAGAGTTGGTTACAATCAGATTAGTCTGTTCCCCAGACCATTTCTGAGGTCCCAGAGCCATTTACAGTAAGTTACTTTATCATTTTTTACAACATTTTTGAAAATTCCTTAAACTCAAATTCCTTAAAAACTCGAAAATTCTCAAAATATTGACACGGCTCGAAAATAGAATGCGGAAGCTCGAAAAAAAGTGCGATCGTGAGGAAAGTTTTTTTTTTTAGTTCTGGGTATATGTACGTGTTCCCCAGACCATTTCCTAGGTCCTACAGCCATGTACAGTAAGTTACCATTGCATTCACCTTATATTTAGGCGGATCTGTGCGGATTTATTTCTCCCATTGACTTTAATGGGTTTTTACGTGGAATTTCGAATTTTTTCGAAAATACACGAATCCACAGGCAGAAAAGATTTTAGCAGTTTCGGACATCTCATCCTGGGAGTGAGAAATTACTTCTTGTTTCTTAGATTTTGTGGGAAGTACTATTCATATAGCATGAGACTGCAAGATGCCTTGTGTCATGTTTCTCCAATTTTATGCTCAGTGGAGGGCTTTTTATTCCTTTTGGTCCCCTTCTCCCTAAGTTTTCTAGCTGCCTTGTCTACTGTACACCCAAGTCCTACACCATAGAGCCATGAATCTGTATCTTGCACTTATGAGATTTAACAAGATTGAAACATGTCATGTCTGCAGGTCAGAGGATTGGCTCTATACATTAGGCTATACTGCATGTTATTAAGTCAGCGGTTCTGGACACATGCAAAAGCTAAGGGACATAAAGGAGTATATGGCATATCTCCGCCCCTTACTCTGGTGAACATAGGAGTAAGAAATGACTTCTTGTTTCTTAGGTTTTGTGGGCAATGATATTCATATAGAATGAGACTACAAGATGCCTTCTGTTATAGGAAGGTGTTTCTCCATTTTTATGCTCAGTGGAGGGCTTTTTGTTCCTTTTGGCCCCTCTCTCCCTAAGCTTTCTAGCTGCCTTGTCTAATTTGTAGGAAGGAAATCATTTACCATTGTGGTATAGGCTATAGGGAGTTGGTAATAATGTTGTACAGAACGGAACACAAAAGGAGTGGCAACCCTGCAGTCACAATAGTAAATAGAATAAAAGGGAGAAATAAACTTGTAAACTTTATCCTGAATAAATAATGCTCATCTATTCTTTACTTTATGTAGAAAGTAAGTTTCATTTTGGAAAGGATTCTAACCTAAAAATGTAATGTTAGACTGATAAATACAATGGTATACGTGTGCCATCCGCAAAACTATTTTAAACAACAAAATAAATTAAAGATGAGCAAAAGAAAGTATGAGTATAAATAATGTTTAGAATACAGTATAATATTTAACATGGATCTAATAATAGGATCTACATGCCATGGTCTCAGTCTTTAAAACAAACCCTCCCCTCCTAGTTCTCCCAGTGAAAGTATCCAAGGTAAGGGTCTAAACTGCTTTGTCCTCACCTCTGGGTCTTTGCTAATTCAGTAGAATGAGCTTATGAGCTTTATGAGCACAATTTACAGGGGGTGTTTTCCCATAAGTCAGCCCTGTCAAGGCAAAGCAGCTTCCCGAGGTTGTCTTTGGAAGGCTTGTTCTAATGAATTAGGTAAGGACCAGGGGTGAAGACCTAGCAGTTTAGGTACTTTTATTTGAGAGGGTAATTTATTAGGGTTTAATTGTCCTTGAACCTTTTTATGGCATGAGCCCCTGAATATAGTATTGGAATAAGGAACAATAAAAATAAAATTAATTGTGAAGCTGTTTCAAATGTTGTACATCTGCATATAGCTCCATCAATAAGAAAAAAGACACACACACCCCAGCACAACTGAAAAAAGCAGATCCATGGTATCCACAAATATTTCTTAGTACACCATGAGCTTAAAAATACAGATAAACAAAGTCTGAATTCCTGAACCCTTACCAACAGAGTAATCCTCATGGTCAGCCCTTTCCAGCTAAGTGTTTGAAGTTGGATAGATTAGAATAGGAAAACCCCCACAAATCTCCATCTAGTATCAAGTCTTTATCCCTAACCCCTCTGCTAAAGGGTGCTTAAGTCATTATTTTTGTAAGGGTGGTCATGCTTTTTGGCATCTGTTTGTTTACACATTTTATGTGTCAGATCCAGTATTGGAGAGGAAAAGCCACGGTTACAAAAACAGAGATTATATAAATAGCACTAAAGCAGGAAATTGTTTTTCTCCTGGTACAGCAGTTGGATTCAACTAAATAACTTTGTTTTCATTGTAGAAACCAAAAAAAGGTGATAAGGAGGAAATCCTAGCTAAACGTGAAGATTTTTTAATTCTGGGAAAAGCGATTGTGTACCACATGTTTGTATTTGGCATCATTTTAGCTTTTGCTTTATTAATATGTTTTAAAGTGCTTCATGGAAGTTTTCTTATTATGCTTAAAAATGTACCTTGACTTTATATTACTGCTAATATTTCAAGTTGTGTTGACATTTTAATTAATGGTATTGGTGCAATGATTCCCATGTATTATCAATTATCAATGTGCTTTCTTGTCTTTTCAAATAAAACATTGCAGTAATAATTAATTAAAACCTGTGAGGTGTTTGAATCTGTGGATTCTCTAATGCAAATCCCATTTAAAGTTCATGTGTACACCATCATATATTTGGTCCCTGTACTTTATTTAAATAAAACAGTGCTTATAGGTTAAAAACCATCAGGGAGATGCAATATCCCGTGCTAAGGGGAAAAATAAGCGCAAATCCCTTGCTAACTGATGTAATATAGGGTTAGTGAGGGTTTTTTACTCATTGTGCATCACTTGCACACTTTCCAAAGACTTTTGGAAATAGCTCAGTGCAAGCGATGCAATAAATGTAAAGATAATTGCACACGTTTTTAGCACCAAAATTAAAGCCTTTTCAATTGTGGCTTTAAAGGGCATGTCCACCCCCAAAACTATTTTTGCTGTAGTGTAGGGAGCGCTAACCTGTGTACTTTTGCCATATACTTGCCCTTTAAAGCCGAGCAAAAGGTCGCAATTTAGCTTTCGCATTCACACGATGCAATAACAATCGCAAAGTGGTTACTACATCGCGTTAACAAGTGCAGGTCAGTTGTGATAGGGCAATTTTTCCCCCATCAATAGAACCCTTATATAAGCACAAATGCACTTGAAAGGGCAATGTGAGTTCCTCCACAATAAAGTTCCTTTCTAAACCTTTGTACACACGTGTGATCATGGGGCCGACCCGCAACACACTATGTGTATGATTGCTCGTTTCGGCTGATAATCGTGCCGTGCATGGGTGCTCTGGTTGGGCTTCGTTAACTTCGTGTTCAGTCGGCTTCTTTTTCAGTAACCCTTGAAAATCGGAAACGCAAAAGCAGTTTCTGATCGTATTTTCGAGGGTTACGTTCCAAGTTTCATTTTGGGATCTTCGGATTATTTTCGAGATTCGGAAATCCAAAAAGGGAACAAAATTCTAGTCATAATCCTCTACCAGACACTTTTGTGTTGGAGCCCAATTAGTGGCAGCACTTCCTGTCAGAACATTCTGAAAAACTTCCAGGAACACTAAATTTGAAACATTAAAGTTTACAAAATATTCTGGTAAAATGTAAATGAGAATGAAATTAAAATATCTTGTAGAAGATAAGGCGGCAATCGAGATCAAACTCAGGCAGGAAAGGCGTTTATGGGCGCGTGAGCATGTGACATCATCACGCAGCGCTTGCACGGCGTGGCGCAATGACATCACGCGTGCATGTGCCCGTGAACTTGCTTGAAATTGCGTGCACGTGACATCACACGCATGGACGCACACGAGTGCACACGGACATCAAAAGCAGAGTACAATCACAAGTATTTGGAGACTAAGGGAAGAGGGGAAGCAAACAACTCTCAGAGGGAGGAGCTCACCAGCCTTATCCTTCACATCCAAGATGTCACCAACCTTACAGCCACACGGGTAGGCTCAGGAGGGACCTAGGGGGATTTTACAGTGCACTTATCCTTTAAAAACCTCCCTGGAGGAACCTCCCATATTAAGCATATAATCTTTAAAGCATCCACGGTCTACTTAATGTAAAGCACAATCACATAGGTATACAGTCTTTTTACTGGTCTAGAATAAGATGTCTAGTCCTATCAATTCTCTCTATTTGTAAGTATGATAGATCTGCCAGTTTGGAGGTTCTCTAAAACAGGGCTAAGCTGGATGTGTTTTAGTGTTTTATGACCTGGTCTTCATCCACAGCATAATTCCATCATGCATTGCTTCCCCTTAAATAGAACATTTATTGTTCTAGTCTCGCAGATCGTGAGATCACTAAGTCTAAACCACTAGGTCTTGAAAGTTTCTAACGATACACAAGGCTCCCGTATTTAAAAATAAAATTAAATGAGAATTAAATTACATTTCTTAGTTCCTTTGCTGCTTTCCCCAATGGAGCTAGGGAAGTGATATCTGCAGCTCCTGTGACATTCTCTCTCAGGTTGTCGAATCACAGAAGCAGCAGATTGCCACTCGTGATTGTCAATTTTATCAGCCATATAAGGCCTGTTACACACATGCAGATACATCTGCTCCGACTGGTCAGATAAACCAAAGATGAGATGGGATATAGGACACAGCCAATCATTTAAAACTGATTTTTTTTTTCCTGCAAAATGAAATTTATGTTTGTAATGAAATACATGCACAATATGTCAGGTTGAAGTATTTGCCTGTACACTTTTATTCAAAAACAATAGGTTACACAAACCAAAACACACAAAGCCAAAACACACTATAATTTAAGGGGAAACTTTAAAGGGCAAGTCCAGCCCTCAAATAAAAAAGTATATACAGGTAAATCACCCCCCCCCCTCAAAAAAAAAAAAAAAACGGTAATAGTTTGAAATGTGAAATATATAAGTCTAACCTGAAATCCTGCACAATGTCCTGTTGCCCCTGTTTCTGCTTCCTGGTTCTTCCAGTTTGCAACTGTCTGTTGTGAATTTGACAGTTGACATCACAGCCAATGACTGAATTCTAATACCCTAGCTGCCTTATCTGAGCATGCTCAGGCTCAGAACAGGTCACGAAATTGCTCCATTTCCATTAGGCATTCAGAAGCATAGCAGGCATACAGTAATGATTCCAGAATGTACCAACATATTATACATTTTTTCTAAAAGATGGCAGTATGAGGGTGAAGTTGACCTTTAATATAAACAAATAAATGCATAAATAAATAGATCCATCAATACTTGGCAGCTGTGTCTTTCCTACATAGTGGCGGATTAAGATTGCATTACATGTGAGTCAGATTAAAAAAAATAATTACATTAAAATAGAAAAAACCCACATTCAATAAATAAGGAAGAGAACAGAAGATAAATGCAAGTCAGTCAAGCCACAGACTGAAGAAGATATTCATCACCCATTTGTGGCCTATTGCAGACTTGCCCACAGCTCTGTAGCTTTGGCATATAACCCAAAATGAATTATACCTTATTTTAATTGTGGTGGATTTATGAAATTCATTATAAAATAGGAGTTTTACCAATCCAGGTATCCCACCCCTCCCAGATTGTCCGGAAGTCTCCCTCATTCTGGGTGGTCTCCCGCACTCCCGTGAGACCACCCAGACTTGAGAGGAGACTTGAGTCTCCTCCTCAGTCACGCTCCCTTTGGGTGACCACACCCCCAGAATGCCCCTAACCCCGCCTCCCACCACCCCTAGAATGCTGGCCCTGCCTCTGCATGACGTCACACCCGCTCACCATGCCCCCTTTCCCACCCTGCCCGGAAGCCTGAAAGGGCAGGGTGGGATGTCTGCCAGTCATATGGTGTTTGTAGCAGGGCAGCAGGGGTGTTTAGTATATGTGGAAAATTGAGCCTCATTAGGTGAATCAATAGATTTTTAAGTGACAAAGCTCTCTCATATTCAAAAAACAAAGAGAAGACTAATACGTGACCCAAATCCAAGTATCCTCCGGAATTGGTTCCAAACTCCGGCTCACCCCAGACAGAAAACTCTATTTTAGCAAAAGAACTATATAATAACATACAGATACTTGAATTGAAATAAAAATGAAAATTCCTTTAATAATCCTGCCAATGAGCTATATGACTTGTACACATATATAAAGTGCATTAATGTGAAATGTGCAAATAACCAGTTAATATTAGAGATTGACTAGAACTTAGATCTAGTTCTAATGGACTCGGATTTCTCAAACTATCCTGGACCCGGATTTCTCGGACTTTCGAACTTTCGATAATTATTGAATTCGAAAATCGATCGAATGTTCAAATCGTTTATGGGATAATTATCGAATGTTCGAATCGTTTATGGGATAATTAGCGAATGTTCGAACGCGGGAGCTCGAAAGTACCGCATATGAGAATAAAATTGATTTTTTTTAAAGTTCTGGATATTCAAACGTGATCCCCAGCCCATTTCCCAGGTCCCAGAGCTATTTACGTTAAGTTTCCATTGATATTTTAATTGTATTTCATTAGAACTTTTCAAACTATTTGACTCCCATTGACTTTAATGGGTCCGTTTTTGAACTTTTGAACTTCCCAAAGTATAGTGTACACAATACCCCTCAGTGATCTATATATTAAACATTTGCAATGAATAATAGTTCATATGATGTGTAAGCATATATGAATAAAAAAAGTCTGCCGATATTTCCAGTGAGTGCTAATGTCCCAGTACAGGAGAACAATTACCTCTCCCAAAGCTATCTACCACAACTCTGGTATGCTACCGAATCCCGGTAACCTCACCGGTCAGCTCTCCCCTCCGATACTGGCTCCTGGCAGTAAAGCTTAAGTGCTGGCCTCACAATCTTTCTGTCCATGGTATGTGAATTCCAGCGCTGAAAGTTAGCATTCCAGCTAAGCGTTCCTTTTTCCAGTACCTGGATGGATCCTTTCGTCTGTGTTGACTCAGGTGGGTGAGGACACCGATCAATCACAGCAACTTTCACAGTGGGATAGCCATTGTGTAAGTAAAGTGTCTCTGTGCCACAACAGGAAACCTGTGCAATCTATAATAAAATAAGTGCATAAAACAATAAATAAAGGATAAGACCGCCACTGGCAGTGAATCCTCCAATAATGAAAAATGTTACACGTTTCATCAGTGCCCCGACTTCATCAGACATAAAGGTATCACCTCAGTTGCTGTAGAAAATGCTGAACCCACTAGCCATACATCATAAAGGACATATTTGTGTAGTACTTTGCAGTGTTTAAAATATATAGTAACAAACTGCCCAAGTGACGCTTCTTACCTGCCCAAGATTCCACAATACAGTAGTGCACATAAGAAGCGACAGTTTGAGCCTCCATTTTAAATGTGGTTAGTTTTGCGGTACAGTTTTGGAAATCACACAGGCACCACTAGTTAGTGCAAAACCCACGCTAACCCTATAATAAATTGGGTAGCAAAGAGTTGATTCAGAGGCAACAACAACGAAAAAAAAGTATGACACAGGATTAAAAATATTCCCTCCACACTCCAAATCGCAATCGGAAAGATCCCTGGATCAACAAGAACTATGAATAAATGCATGAATACCAGTAATTGCTTGAATTTCTATAACCTTATACCATGTTCAACAAACATAAACAGGAGCTTCTAGATTGGAAAAAAGCCAATGTAATAACAATATTCAAAAAAGTTAGTCGTTAACAGCCTGGTAACTATAGACCTGTAAAGGTGCCCATACATCTATAAGATTTTACTTACCCGACCGAGCGCTCACGCGATGTTCCTTCGATCCTGCCAGAACCGCTTCTCCTGATCTTACATTCGACCGACATGCGATCGCAAAATGAATGGGATTTTGCGATCGCATGTTGGTCGAATGTAAGATTTACATTATTTAAATGATTTTGAATTCTTGCAGATGGAGGATGGGGATGTTCAGCTCAACATCAACTATTCGCCCACCAGTTGGCATCGTGCCATACTGTTGTTTAGGCTGTAATGAATTGATGATGTTTATCGGTAAGAATAAACGGATATGCCACAATGGAAATTCTGTGGGGGGTTTTTTATTAATAAGTGCAGAAAATATAGTATTAAAATATTGGTTCTAATACTATTAATGGAAATATAGGACCAAGTCCAGCTTCCTACAGTAGACTATAGACTATATAAGCTGAACAGCCTTATGTCCAATAACTTTTACACATGTCTGTTGACATGATGAAAATTAACCACACCTACCAAGCCAGATGTTAGAAAAATGACCTTATTGTACAGTTGTTTTTTTTTTTACAGTAAATATTATTGATCACTAACAGTCTGCCTCTGTGATGTGGTACTTACAAGACTGTCACAGAAGCCTTATTGGAATTTAATTAATATGTGCATACTGATAAACAAGTTGTTTTGAAACTGTAAGCAACTCACTTAAATCCCTGCAGTTTAAGCAAAGTCTTTTTCAAAACCAGGATACCTACTGGGTAAACAAAATAGAAGCATTTATTGTGGGAAAAAAACTACTGAACACCAAGGGGCATATTTATAAAGTCATTTTGTCAACAAATGTCTCGGTGCTATTTACCAATAGTGTGTTTACTTAAACTCACCCCAGGGTACTTTACTGATCAGCTGGAAAACTTACATGTATTTTCCTTGCCACTGAGTGTGTTCCATTTCCTGAGTCCTTCTGCAGTCTGTGATGTAACCTAGCTCTGCAAAGCGTGTCTTCCCAATTGCCATATAACGGACTGTCACTTTCAGTAACCGAGGGACAGAGCGGGCCAGAACGGTAGTCTGGGTTCCATTATTGTGTGGAGTGTGGGAAAGGTGAGTATAATTTTATTTATAAAGAGGTGAAATTTGTCTGTAAATATGCTTGTGAAGGTTCTCATTCATCCAGATCATGGTATATCTGTTGTATTCAGTTAGATCCACTGGACTTAAAGTTTAGTTTAGTTTTTAGTCCAGTGGGTCTAACTGAATACAACAGATATTTGTCTGTAAATATTTTTCTCAAATAAAATTATTAAAATAATTTTGCCAAGTCCAAGATGGCATTAATAAAGGAGAGTCTGTCACTGCTGACCACCGACTTGTTTTGCCCACTATGTATGTATGTATTTTATTTCTATGAACACACAGGAGAGCCTTATTTACTCCAATGCTGCGCTCTAAGGGCACTAGATAAGATGTGGACAATTTGTATAGCCAGATTTAAAGCACTTTGCACTTTATCTGTGGTTAATACGGACTTTCATTTTGATGCTTCCCCTTTTTATGATTGATTCTAGTGGTGTTGATACATACTGATAAAAATCTTGATTGGAAATAAAATGAACTATCGGTGGATGTTGTATTTAAGTATTTTTTTAATGGTTTTAAACTTGTATTTTTCCAGCATGGGTTAACTTTCTCACATTCTAAATACTAATAAAGGAATTTTATATTAAATATAGTGGTGTGCCGCAGGTGTTCCTTTTTCTCTTGGCATCAATGCATTTGGTGGACTTTTCTGACATGTTAATATATAATTTTGTACATTGACATACCGTATATACTCGAGTATAAACCGAGGTTTTCAGGCTTTAAAAAAAGCCTGAAAATCTTACCTTGGTTTTATACTCGAGTCAACCTGTCGCTTACCTTGTCCGGCTGCCGCGCGATCCGCATCCTCAGTGCGCATCCGGATGATGTCACTACCCGGCGCCTCACTTTGCGGGGCTGAGTAGTGACATCATCTGGATGTTCACTGAGGATGAGGAGCGAGTTGCCGCCGGACAAGGTAGGAGAATACTACGGACGCCAGGAAGGGCAATATTTACAAATAAGGGTAAAACCTTCTTTATTTGTGCATACTGTATGCACAAATAAAGGAGGATTTACCCCTATTTGCAAGTATTTGCCACTTAAGATGTTTGAAAACTACAACTCCCAGCAATAAAGCATGCTGGGAGTTGTAGTTTCCAAACATCTTAAGTGGCAAATACTACCCCCTCGGTTTATACTCGAGTCAATGTGTTTTTCCTCGGTTTATACTCGGGACGGTTTATACTCGAGTATATACGGTAACTACTATAATAATTAGAAGGGGAAAGTTTAAGTATAAACTTTGAATTTGGCTTGAAAGACCGCATTTTGGAAGGGAATGTGTGGGTTTGTGCTGCAGATTTTAAAACTCAATAATGCCAATGATGAGGACATTGTTGTTTTTTACTTACCCTTTAAATATGGCTGTCACATGAATCAAAGGCAAGTCAGTTGGTGTGTTTACTCGTGTCAGGTTGGGGGATAAAAGACTAGAAGGGTTATTCAATAAAAGTTCTTATCGTTTAAAATGGTGCTAATTTTCCCCCAACCAATCAGGTGTTAGCTTTCAAATGTTAAATAAGATCTGGTTGGTTGGGGCTAAATTAGCACCATTTTAAACAATAAGACCTTTTATTGAATCTCTCTGTAACTTTCTTGATGATTGGTCAAAATGTTTTTTTTTTTTTTTACTATACTTACCCTTTAAATATGATTGCCACATGAATAAATGGGTACCTCAGTTGGTGTATGTACCTGTGTCAGGTTGGAAGTTAAAAAAACAAACTTTTTTGATTATTGATCAAATAATAGCTATAGCTACCCTTTAAGTATGGCTGCCACAGTAATGGATAAGTAGATCAGTATTAGTGTGTTCATGGGTCTAGTTGAGGGGGTCTTTTTTTGTGTTTACAACCATAAAACTATCTTTTATTGAGGAAAAATCTAAATTAGTTTTTTTGACTTTATTTACCCTTTAAGTATGGCTGCCAAAGGAATAAAGGGTAGGTCAGTAGGTGTGTGTACCCATGTGAGGTGGGGGGTATATGTTTTTGCAAGTATGACCATATAACTAACTTTTATTGATGATTGATCAAAATTAGTTTTTTGACTATAGTTACCCTTTAAATATGGCTTCCATGGGAATGGAAAGGTAGGTCAGTAAGTGCGTGTACCTGTGTCTGTGTGGGAGGTTGGGGGTATCACCATTTGTATTTATGACCATGAAACAAACTGTTTTGAAATATCCACATTTGAGGACTGTTACCATTATAGTCTAATGGAAATAATGTCCCGTAATTCACAGATAACGCCGTAATGCTTCCACGGATGTCTTAGCACACTTCTCCTTTATGCCCCGCACGTCTCTAGCTCAAAAACTGTGGGAGGAGATACAGCCAAAAAAGTGGAAGGAGAAATAGAAAGAAAAGGAATTTGGCTTTTTCAAGCCAAATTAATAATATTAAATGCATTGTGCTGAAAATCTGTGATTCTGAAAGGTAGCCATGGTGTTATACCCTATTAACCAAACAGAGAAAATTCACCTGGGTGAGTTTTATACTAAACATGTACTAAACATATCTATTGCTGAAAAATGCCAAGAGTGGTAGATTATTTTACATAACAGGATAAGATTCCCATTTGTATGTTAGCTTTTTTGACACTACTTTTAAAAATCAGCAAGGTGTGTTAACCGTCAGTATGTCCTGATGAGAGATAGGAATTTTCATGTGATACTCGGGATTGGAGTCTTTTTTTTTTTTTTTTTTTTTTTGAATATTGGAGAAAGTTCCCAAGAAAAGAATGGCAGCTATCAGCTGGAGTTAAATACTTGCGCTAAAGAAGACCTGCAATATCTGGAAAATAGACTTGCATCGGCTGCGTAAGTGTCTCTTCTGCACCTCGTGCAACCACCGCAACCTAGGGGTTAATTGAATTGGTTAGCGCGACTTTATCTCCCCCCCCAAGCAATGTGGGGAGCGAATTATCTTCCTCCAAAGGGAAATATGGTGTTCTGCATAGTTTGCTTTTTTAATTAAATGATTCTTTGAAAACTTAAAGAGTAAGGTCCCTTTTGTAAAGAAACCCTTGATGATATATCATAATAACAACTAGTCCTAATTCAGTGAGGTTTCCTATTAAACTGAACCATCATGGGTGTTATTCTAAGACTTTAATTTTATATTTCAGTTGTTGCTACAGTTGGCATTTTATCCTTGAGACAAAATGAAGATGGCGAGTCCAGAAAGTTTATATCGAGAGAAAATGCAAGATTTGCAGAAGCAACTGAATAATGTAATGGAAACAATCAATAGCAACGCCAAGGTTAGTACCGGTAGTTTCCTTTTTATTAATATAAATTTTGTTTATAGGAGAACTAAACTTAATTTTTTAAAATCCTAATGTGAAAGTTTTTCTCCCCAGAATACCTTTACATTGAAAGATTCTTCTCTAGTTATTTGCATTTAGTAGATATAAGTAATAGATTCTGTAACAAAGGAGGCTTCCATGTTGTTACCAGTACAACCCATAGCCCATGTTGGCTTCAAAGAGCCACACCCCCTGACCCCAGGATTCATTGTCTCTGCACAAAATTTCTAGCAACACTTTCTAGCGAAAGATAAAGTATCTAAATGTACCTGTGATCACAGTTGAGTTGCTGGTGGCCATCATGTAAATGCTGTGGTTTTAGGAACAAAAAGTCACAAGTTCTAATCCCCTTGTTTACTTATGAAACAATATAACATAGTCTACTGCCTGAGTTTATTGCTTTTTTTTGTTTGTTTGCTTTCATGTTTCTAGAAAAATATAAAGTTTGTACATGTGTACAATTTTTATATATAGCAGCTCTGTTGTTTATTTACCAATTTGCTGACAGTCTTCCAGTAGCAATACAAAATAGTGAACTGATTTTACTGACATTTACTGAAATGTACATCTATCTATTGCAAGTTCACTGGTGGCGCGTTCTGCTAAAGTGCTCTGTTAGTAAAAAAATAGACTGTTGGGGCACAGGTTTGATTCCCCATGCTCCCTTCATTGTACCAGTTAATAACTTATTAGCCCTTGTGGCCTAGTGGTAGAAAATTTTGTTTTTAGAAAGACACAGTATAGAAGGTTGCTGGTTCGATTCCCCATACTTACTTTTTTGCTGAAATGTTAAATGTTCTGTTTCTTTCATCCATGCTAGCAAAGACATACACTGCAAAGATTACTTTTCTTTTTTGTATGAAAAGCAAAGGAATTTATCATTGTTAGGGACAGGAGCATTTGTAATGTGTTTACAAAAAAACAAAAAAAAATCTAAGTTCTGTGTCAGAGGGAGGGATCTCCGAGCTGTAACATGACTGGCTGTCAGCTTCCAGGAATCAAGACTGCAGTTTCCTGTAAATGTGTACTGCGTACACTTAGCGGGGTGTTCCCGGATAAGGTGAATTATGGGAGCTGACCCCTTGTACTCGTAGGTTATTTTCATAAATCACACAGCATCCACAGCAAAGGGAGAGATGAGACACAGCTTGTTGTGTGTTTCTGAATGTGCTCTGTCAATTGGGACAATGTTGTCTGGGGACTTTAGTTCTCCTTTAAAAACAGTTTATCTGGAATTCCCATTGGGAATAGGATCTCTGCTGTTCATTGGAGACTATGGTGATACGCCATGCTGTACCACATGTTTACCAAAATTGTCATCATTTCTATGGCGAGAAAAAAGTGGTGTGATATGATTCCACTGATTATAAAGGAACTTCTTTGACATCTGTACTGAAAAATAGAAAGTACCATTCATTTCTATAATTATAATTCTTCCTCCCCTGGTGCTTTGTTTAAAGGGCATCTATAGTGAAAAAAACACATTGGCCCATTGCAAAGTTAAATTAATGAACTCTGTGCTGCCTTTATCCTATCTCTGTCAGTGACTTTGTTTTTTCCATGGTGTCAGATTTCTGTGCAGCACTCCCACCTTTCCCCCTCCCCACTGTTACCTCCTCCATGTCTCAACTCCGGCTTTCCAGAAAGCTTATCATATGCAGTAGGATTTAAAAGTTCAACATCCTGAAAAACACACCCACGCACAGTGGCCAATAGAAAGCAAGCTGCCCTGGAGATCTGTATCTCTCTGTGTACTGCTGCTCTCTTTCTGACCCATCATCAATCAGTGTCTATCAAGAAGGGGGGTCAGGTACAGCCTTATATCTGCCATCAAAGCTACCTCTCTCCCCTTGCTAATGCTCAGATCTCTATGTTTGTAACAGAGCAGGGAGGAGGGAGGGACTTGAGCAGGCAAGAGGGTCAGAAGCTTGTTTTAACCTGTAGCTTCCCTTTACAGGTCCTTGCAATGGAATCATGTTTCGCTCTAGAATGTACATTGCAAAAATATTTTCTTTTTATAACAAGTTACTGTTTCTTTAATCTTGCCTAAGGATTCTGAGTAGTGTCACAGCAAATCAGAACGGCGCTATGATCTTAATTGATTTTTATGTTCCCAATAGAAATGAGTCTGCAACACTAAAAGAAGAAACATATTATTCAAAAGGCTATAGTGCTCAGCTGGAAAGCTATGGTTCTTCCTAAAAATACTACATTGAAATTTGTTTTCTCCGACTGGTTTTATTGATTTGCTGTTTGGCAGGATAGACTAGCATTTAAATAGAAACGACTGTTTAAAGCAAAAACAAATGCAGTTCTTACAGAACTCCTTATAATGTACTGATAGTTATCCGCTATGCCAGCTGATAGGAATGTTAAGTTTGTGTTCTTACCCACAGATCATTTTTCTGCATGATCACTGAACTTTAGAGACAGCACATGATATTCTTTTGAGCACGAATAAGTCAATAAAAAAACGATTTGTTTTTCAAAAAGAGCAGATCCTAGGTATTGTTCATATTCTACATTATCTTAAAGGAGAGAGAGAGGCAAAATGTATAACATTTGAAAAGAGGCACCCTGATTCACTGTATTGTGTTTTTAATGTAAAGAAATAAAATAAGGAGAGAGAAACATACAATGAGACTGCAAACATGTTTTATTGGCAGTCCACACTAATTCTGTGTATTGGGCTGGGTACACATCATACAATATTTATGGATGGCCGATATTACATATTGTATGGTGTGGGTGCCAACGGGAGCGACCGATCTCAGTCGGATGAACGAGCGATTGTGTATGCTGGTGAATCACTGTCAGATGAACTGTCAACCACGGCTACTTTTGCCGCCACCAACAGTGATTTGTCCCGACCAACTGCTCACTGGTGGTGAACAGTAGGCCGGGACAAATATCAGCCCGTGTGTACCCAGCTTTACATATTTTAGTCTAAAGGAATCTTTCCCAAACATGTTTGCTGTTTAATTTTCAATATTCACTGGTCTGAGGGCGCACAGTCCTATGGTGTAGACTATGTGGAACACTGGTGTACCAGCCGTGCCTAAAGGGCGGAAAAGTATGTAACCAAAAACAAGGGTTACACAGGTAATCGTAAAACAGACCACTTAGAAACAGGCACACTCACACGAACCATCAAACAGCATCAAAAAGAACACATGAATCCATCCATATCTATAATCAGAGTTAATAGAACATGATTCAAATCTAAAGTGTAAGTGCTATCAATAAGTTATAAATAACATTCCTAATAAGCACACCATACAGTGCCAAAAAAACTCGGTCAGGCATTCCTAACCATTTAAGGTAAGTAAAGACTTGTAATGTACGAACCCAAAGTTCACACCCCTTAAAACTTGCTGACCCTCATGGGTCTCTTCGAGATCTAACTCCTTTCCCACAGTAATGCAGTCCTGCAGGTGGAAACTAATGACAGATAGTATATACGGGAACTTGGTGAAAGTGTATGGAAAAGTGTATGGAAAGTGATGAAAAAACCCATCAGGCTATTACTCAAGCACACCACGGACCCCTCTGGGACTTATATAATACCAGTCCAGCTCTGCACACGACTTCCTTCGAGCAGCCTCATTCTTCACCCAGTATCTAGGCTTATGTGGTCACGAAACTGAGCAGTTTCCTCACAGCTACACCGAAATCCCATCAAATTTCAATCTGTATCCGGAGCCAGTAGAGGATATCGTCCTCCATGGGGAATTGATCAGGAAGGGTACAATAACCAGCCGGTCTCACCCTTGACCTACGGGCCGGCTTGACCCACAGTGAGTGCTTATGCTGGGGCTTAGTCAGAGTCTTGTTTTTGGCTAATCTGTTTCTCCCTCCTTATACCTTTCTTTTCATTACTGGTTATATACACCGGCTGAATGGAGCAGCTTAGCACCATAGCACACTTCAATATTAATTTCGGCCTTTTTATTAAAGCCTAACATTTTTATGGGACTCCAGCTCATCAAGTGCTTATGAGACTTAATAGCTTAATAGCTGACTTTACCCATCCACATGGGCAATGCCTCATTCCCATGGTCTCTATTTAAATAAAGACCTGAAGACCACATTTGAGACGCTGCTAATAGTTATGGATGATATCTCCTTCCCATCTCTACCTCCCATTCTGGTTTCCTGCATTATCATCTCTAAAGTGTGTCATTTCGAGTTTATTTCTGCGTAAATATGTAAACTATCCCATGGTCCCTCTTGAAGCTTTACCTTTTTTATATATATTTATCTGTATATTTAAAATGCTTGATTTTACTTTCTTACCTCTAGCAAGCTATAGTTGAACAGTTGTAGTGGGCAGAATTTAAAACAACTAATACATGAAGTATCTATAGAAAAAAACTAATTTGTTCTTAATAAAATATTTTGGGGGGAATTTGTTTTGGTGCATGAGATGTAAGACATTTCTACATATTAATGAAAACAAGATCTAAAGCATAGGTGCCCAACCTGCAGCACATCTAGTAATAATTAAGGGCCAGTGTGGAGCTACAGAAGTGGCAAAATTACTGCCTGCAGTGCCGATAGGTTGGGCAACCCTGAACTAATTAAACACAGTAAGTGAATTGCGCTTCCCTTACAGGCACACTAGGTCTATACCACTTTATTCATTCACTATATAGTTCTTTTTTACCTTGCAAGTCCAGGCCATTATAGGCTTCTCTACATTGGTTCAATAAGGTTTCTTATCATTGGTTCCTAGTGCAGGAAAAAGTGCCTATTGACCAGTACTAGGGGTCAGACATTATTTAACTACATAATGGTGAACGGATATTAGGTGTAATATTTGGAGACTCTAAAGGAAAGAATACACATTTTTATTGTGTTTGTTTCATTATCTTTTATATGGGAAAGAATCCATATGGAAATTGCAACTGTAAAAGCTGCAAGATGAACGCATATCTATTGCTTAAAAAGAATTGTTTATCTCTGGTATCCCGCTAAAGCTGTTGTGAAGACAATGACAGCTATTTCGGGGAACTACTTGCTATTCTGATTGCAGTATGCTTTCCTAAAGCTTTTCATTGATAAAAGGGATCATCTTTATTTCAGAAACTTAATGGCTGGTCTCCTTTGCAATAATGTCTATGTGAGGGTGTTATACGAACATTAAAACAAATCCTGGACAGCCTGTTACTGAAAACCCATGAAATGTGTCCAAATACCAGGTTTGCGGTTACCTGACATGTCAAAATTGTATAATTCTAGTAATTTGCATCCTTCAATTTAAAGACGCCTAGTTATATTTTGTCTGAATAATAATCTGACTGTTAATTATACTTTCCTATGATTTTTTATTAAACCTTTAACATGAAAATTGCTAGACTGCAGATTTCAATGATACTTAGATTATTATGTGCGATTTTGCCATCTAATCCTTTGCTGGATAAATTCAATATTTTATAATCACTTTGTATTCACTTTTTACAAAGGACAGTCTGTCAATTTCTTTCATCCTCTAAATCCTTAAAGGGTAACTGTGGCCTCCATGTCTCCATACAAGTGACCTTTATTAAAACAGTATAAAGAGTGGTGTTTCCAGCTAGCACCGTGAGCTGTGACATCACCAGCACCACTGGTCTGCTCCCCCCCCCGCCATAGGCACTGAACATGCCCAGTTGTGTTCTACTGCTGTAACTGTCTTAATAGCTTCAAAAAAGATTGTATTTTTTTGGGGGGGGGCTTCTTACACAGCACATCATGTGACTGTTACACATTTCCTTTTTTATCCTGACTGTCTGAGTGTAACTATAAAAGCCTATAACATTCTTGGCTTGTTTGAAAGGCATTCAAAATCTATTTTAAATAGTGGACACTTGAATGGAGACCACAGTTACCCTTTAAATCTATATCTATTTTGCTGCCTGATTAAACTAAAACTCTTTGTCCTTTACAGGTGGAAGCCTTCCTTAATTCTCGTGTTGGCCAATACTTGGATCAGCACCCATTTGTATCTTTCTCACTTCTGGTATTTGTTGCTCTCTCTCTTGTTCCAGTTGGATTATTTCTAACTGTTATTGCTGGAACAGCAATAGCTGCCTGCATCGGTGTCCTAATAATAGAAGGTAATGTAAGTGATAGAAGGTGTGGTAACTATGTTTTTATAATTTGGTAGCAGATCACTATGCATTTTCAAATGATCATTTTACAGGAGACAATAGCTACCTTCTTTTGGAGGATCGGAAATTGTAGCAGCTCAGATATATTTGTTTTATTGCTGGTTCACCCATACATAGTTTAAGAAACTAAAAAGAGAGAGAGTGAAGGGCATGACCAGCCTAAAAAGAACTTGTTATAGTAATGTACAGCACCCCCACAAATCTCAGCATTATACATAATTGCGAAAGATGGCCCATCATTACGCATTATGAATAATTGCAAATTGTGCCTTGATTGACAGCCACAACAAGGAAGAAGTGCTGCTGTGGAGGAGCATTGAGGGAACGGGTCAGGTAAGTCCTTTCAGGTGCATCTTTGGCAATTATTCATAACGCGAAACTGGGCTTTGGGGGTGTGTGTGCTGAACATTACATTACTATAACAAGTTTTTTTTTTAGGCTGGTCATGCTAAGCATTATCAGATGGTTCTACACAGCCATTCATAGTCTGTTGTACTGCTTTTCTGAAAGAAAATAGAAATTAATATTCCTTGAGTTTGTATCTGAACAATAAAAAAAGAGATTGTGCTTATAGGGCTTAGATACTTATCTTGCCTACTACCTAAATCAGAAAGGGACTTTTCCTTAACAGGATGCTTACATATATTTTTACCTGGATCTATACTTAAGCTCTAAATTTTTGTATAAACCTGTATACTAGAATGGATCACTAGGGTTTTAATTCAAATAACTTCTATCTAGCTGCTGGCCCTGGATTTTAATTGTTTTTAATTTTCACTATTTCCCTAAAATAATACAATAAAGAAATTTTATATTTAGAAAATAAGTGTGCTTTTTTTTCTCTGGTTGTAATTATATGTTTTATATTAGTCTAGATTGCACCTAGCCTACATAGGTCTTTATATTTGCTAGTGCAAATGACCCGAGTAGAAATGCAAAAGAGACCTATTAAAAGTAATCAATGTGACCAGATGGTATTCATCCCAGGATTCTAAAAATGGCTGCACACTTGAGCAATCTGTAGCAGATTACAGATATATTCCATTATTTAGAAGTAAAATACTAAAAATAGTTTTAGAACATTAGGAGTCCTTCCCAGCGTGGTTTTATGCATAATAGATAATGCCAAACCAATATGATATGATTACCTTCTATAAAGACCGTTTCTCCTTGGGTTGAGAACTGGCTAAAAGATAATAAAGAATGGTTATAGATGAAACCTATTCTGTGTGGACCAGTGCTGTTCACCGGACATTGCTTTTCAACCTGTGCAATATCGGTGTTTGCTGATTACACAAGGTGTGTCCAGCTTGCAAAGTAATTTAAATAGAGTTGTGGATTGGGCTTACAAAACTGCAGTAGAGAAATGCAGTTATGCATTTGGGCAAAAACAACACCAACATGCTAGTCATACCCTAAATGGTATGTTATTGGGAGTTGACTGTTGAAAAGGACTTGGGAGTTGTGTACATTAGACTTGGTAAATAAAGGGCAACTGTCGTCTCCGAACAAGTTAGGGTTAAATGAAAGCCTGCAGTCTTTCCTTTAAAATGAGCCCTGGATCACATTGCTGGCAGCAGCCTATGAGAAATTTATATTGTGACAAATGTTCAAATTTGTCGCAATATGCTTTCTGTTTTTTCTATTATTTATACAGACTACCACCTGCTCTATACTAATAGCTTGTGGACCTAATCAATGCCCTGATCACCCCTTTTTGCCCTATTGAACTATTATAATAATTGAAAAGAATACATTTAGATGTATTTATTAACTGTGAGTACAGTTGTGTTTTTCTAATATGTGAACAGTTTTGTCTTTAGAATATTTTTTTGTCATTTTGCATGGAAACAACACGTTTCTTTGCTTTTGATGGTTAATATTCATGGCCAATAGTGTGTTGCTGATTGAGAACCACATTGTTCAGACTTGCTCTTTCCTGATGGCAGATGGAAAATGTGTTTTTATTATTTTTTAGTATTGGCTGATATGACAAGGAATTATTTTTAGCCACTTTTCTTTGCTACATAGATTGTAGATTTTTTGGAGGGACAGGACCTGCAATCGGTCAATAAACCTAAAGGTGCTGCAGAATATGTCCAGTGTGATGTTATAAATATATAATACATAAGTGTGATATTTTATAATGGGAGCTGCAGTGGTATATTTCCTTATAAAAATCACTCCGCTATGTCACTAAGTGACTCATTTCTTATATTTCTTATATCCCACTACTCCGCCTATTTCAGTGTTCATGCCTGGACAATGACTCAGCATTTTTTGCTGTGTTTAACTTCACTAACAAACTGCTGGAGCTGCTTCCTGTCACGTCATAACCAATGTCTCTCTCCTCCTCCACAAAGATTTGTTTAACCGCATAGATGCTGGGCTGGGATGTTCCTTTCTACTGGGTTTAAGTTACAGAAGGTAGCTTGGGGGATTTAAGGTGGAAATAGGGACAAGGCTAGAATTTAAAATGTGAATGGGGTGAAGGAATCCAATACTTATGTATTATAAGAAATAATGCGCCCCTTCACATTATCATATAAGGACATTACGCCACCTCGGAGTTCCTTGTCCTGTATAAAAGCACTCGGCCTACGGCCTCGTGCTTCTATATGGTCAGGGAACTCCTCGGTGGCATAATATCCTTATATTACACTGTAAGGGGCGCATTATCTCTTATATATTGCATCATTTGTTGATATGTGTTTTATATTTGCTCTGTCAATATGTATCCGAAAAGGGGATATTGCTATAACTGTAGGCCGTCAATGCTATTGTATTGTGTGTGTGGTAACTGAAAAGATCAGTCAATTTTGGTTTTAGGGCATAAAATACATGTTTAGATGAGCAGATATTATTTATTAGATTTGGTAGGTGATCCAATAAACTTGCTATGGTTTTAAACTCCTTAAAGGGCAGCTATGGTGCAAAAATAGCCCATTTCCTAGGTAGGTAGGTAAGCCTACTACCACTTCCCTGCTCACTAGCACAAGCAACAAGCTGTCAGTATTTATGTCTCCTAATGTTAGAGATATGTGCAATGGTTGCAAAGGCTCAGTGGTGAGCCTTCAGCCTAATGTGGACATTTGTCTTCGCTTGTGCTAGTAACCACCTAGGGATGTGGGCTTTCCAACCTCCCTGGCAAAGGACATTATGGTTATTAAACTGTATGCAAGGCAAGCAATTTTGCAATCAAGTGACCAAAGGAGTGCAGTGTCTGCTGTCAGGTCCCCGAATCTATGGAGAATCAACAAACTTTATTAACCTAGTACCGGTAACCTATAGAGAATCCTAACTTTGGGAAAGCCAAAGGCGGTTCCACTGTGCTGGGTCAATGTTTTAACTTTTACCCTTGTCAAACTGGATCTAACCATGAATTTATTCCTCAAGAGAGTCAGATTCTTGTTAAAGCTATAAATGGAAGGAGAAAAATGGGATTGTTAGATCTGAAAAATGTTTGGCCAATGGAAGGCAGACAACAAGCCGGTAATAAATGAGGGATATATATGACACGAGTCGTTCTTGTGTTCCTCAAAACTAAATCATGATAAGATACAGACAGATGTCATTTTAAATATTGCTTCTGAGTATTCTAAGTGCCTGGTGTGTACAAATTTGATAAAGATTAATGGGACTCATTGATATTCTGTACAGTGCGTTCATAAAATTATCTTGGGACATGGAAACAAGTTAACCAGGTTTGCAAGAGGAACAGCGCATGATTGCATTCACTTTATTCAACAGCCTGGAATACTGGATCCTCGTTCTGCTTATTTCAAGCATCTGTTACATTCTGTGCTTCTCTTTCAATTTGATCAGCGTATTTATTTTACATTTGCCGTCCCATAATTACCATCATCCAAAGTTATTAGAGTTTAAATGCTTTGTTTTTCGTCTGGGATAATCAAGGTATTTCACATTATTCTTTTCTTTTAAACACCTAAAGCATTTCCTTTTCTTATTATGGTTTCTGTGCTGTGGCTCATTGTAAATAGAGCTCCATTTTCTTGCAGCTATTAGCCAACAGCCTGGCAGAAATGACAAAAAAGCTAATTTAAACATTATACAACCTTTCTATTCACATTCTGTTGTACAATACAGTTTTGTGCTAGCTGGCCAACTAATCTGCAGTATATAATATTCTTGTGTGTGGCATGTACTTGAAAAGAAACCTGTAATTTGTTTGAACATTGACATAGTATATAACTTAAAGGATAACTTCAGACAAAAACATTTATCATTTCTTATGCAGTACTACATGTTGTTAAAGGGAAAGTTCAGTGCAAATACATATACCTTTAAGAAAAAAGAGCAGTATTTTTTCATCCTAATGACCTTCACCTGGCCATTCTGCATTTTGTCTGTGTATAAATAAATGCTTCCAAAGTACTGACTTCCTGTTTGCAGGACCCCTAATAGAGACCGTTATGGTCTTGCCCTTGACCCAGCACCTTGGTTGATTGAGTTGCCCAGTAGAGATATGAGCATGTTTGATCCAAACAGCAGAAATTTCTGTTAGGAACATTCCATGTTAGTGTGCAATCTGGAAAAAAGAAGGACTGTTGCAGAACCTAATAAGTCGGGGGGAAATTACAGGGAATTGTAAGGGGTATAAATTCAACTGATTTTTCAGAATGGAAGAGAATTAAAAAATAAATAATTATATTTTCCACTGAACTTTCCCTTTCCCCACTGAAGTTTCACTTTCATCCATTTCATGGTAGATTTGTGCTACTCCATTAGATCAATTGGACTAGAATTTTATACATTTCTCAATATGCTATTAATGTATATGCAAGGTTTCACCTCCTGACGTTATATGCTGAATGGGACACATACAAGGGTATTTATTGCCAACAAACTCTTGTACAAGTCATCCTGAATGAGAAATCCAGTCGGATCTAACTGAATACCACAGATATGCCTATTAGTATGTCTATGATTGTGGTGGAAACCACACCCGAATGGGAGTGGGGGAGAGAAAGGAAAAGGGGAAGAGAGAAGGGAAAGGGGGAGTCTTTAAATGCAGGGGGGAATGATTCTTTAAAGAACCCGGGGGTTTGCTAGTTAAATCTAAGAATTTAGTAAAGGACAATTGTACTCCTTCATTACCCTTTGTAAGATTTATATCTCTATATTTATTAGATATAAATATATAAATCTGCATACCGTTCTTTTGGGGTTGGAAAGAAACCACACTGATAAATGTATGAAAAATGAATATATATTGTTTACTTAATCAATTTACCATTACAATAAAACAAGCAAAGATTATTTAAACATAAAACATACACTATAATATAATATCCACATGATAAATGATTACATGTAGACTACATTAGTTACCACAGAATGTATATTTCAATGTGAGCCTTGATCTTGTCCTGGCCTGTATCCATCAGATCCCACATGACATCCTTCTGGCATCCCTTCCACCCTGTCCAATCTCCAGTGTGTGTCCTCAGTCTCTCAATAATCCAAGTAGGCTTCCCTTAGTCCAAAGAGAGTGCCCTGAAGTCCAAATGATTCTTCAAGATTCTCCCCTTCTACTCTAAGAGACCCCCCTTCTAATCTAAAGAAACCCTCCTTAGTTCAAGAGAGTTTCCTCCTTCACTGGCTTTTAGCCCAGTTTATATCCAATTTTCCATCTATTCCATCTAAAACTGGCTACCTATTGTTCATATCCTCTTGATTTGCCCAGTCCAGGAACCAGCCTTAATTTACAACTGTGTATGAACTAATTATCATGGGAATGCAGTATCCTGTCTTCCATGGATATATTGTCTAATTCTTATAAATAGAATCTTGGCATATTAAATGATATAAAACATTAATATATGTAAAGGAAACAGATTTCTTCCACCATTCCATTACATCTCTTTTGGGTAAGCTCTTTGTGATTGTGGTGTGAATTGAATTACTTTTAATCTCTCAGTCTTAAGGGGAGAAACAAAAGAAATGATGGGACATTAAAGGGCATCTATACAGAAAAAGTTTTTTTTTTAAATTAACCATAACTGAAAACTATAATTATCCCCAACCACTTCTGTTACATTTTTTTGTTGATATCAATCTAAAACAATCTAAAACTTCTTATATTTCAGCTGTCAATCAAGTTCCTTGCTCTCAAAAACTATTTTTCTGTGAGTAGTTTTACTGTAGCTGGAATGGTGACAGACTTTTGACAGTTGGAATGCTGTATGCAGGCTTGACAGTTTGGGCTAGGCCACACTGCTGCGTTTTTTTTGCGTTTGCGCTTGCGATTGCGATTGCGATTTTTCAAAATTATTGAAAACGCGGCAACGCAAAAAAACCGCGCGTTTTTCGATGCGTTTGCGTTTGCGTTTTGCGTTCTGCATTTTTAATCGCAATCGCATGCGATTTCCTATACTTATTGAAGAAATCGCAAGCGCAAACGCAAAAAAATCGCACATGAAATCGCATGCGATTGCGATTGCGTTTGCGTTTCAGTGTGGCCTAGCCCTTTGTGGGGAAAAAGTCAGGTTGGTTGGAAGTGGGAGTGGTTAAAAGAGGGAGGGGGGATACTGCTCCTAAACAAAATGTGTACTGGATTGAAGGCATACAGCAACACACGCAAATCAGAGTAAGTGCTACTTACATGTATTCAATTATAGATTAAAGGGCATGTCCACCCTTAAAATTGCCCTATATAGTATATCTTCCCCAGCCCCAACCACTATAAAATAAATTTTAGAAAGTGCCCCAATGTTTACTTACCTTCCCTCTCTCCTCCGACGCCCGGCCTTCTGCTTGCAGGACACTGCAAGCAGGGGGCGGGACCGACAGCCGCGTCCGTGATTGGCTGGACTACAGGAGAACCATATGGAGCTGGGATGTGAGGTAAGGACTTTATTACACCACATTATGGGGCCATTACTGGGGGGGATTATAGTTTTGGGGGTGGACATGCCCTTTAAGATTAGGCGATGTAAGTTTTTCTGTTTAGTGTCCCTTTAAAATGAAAGATTTCACGCCCATATACAAAAAATCAGGAGGAAGAGAGTGGAAAGACAAACCTAATTAATAAACATTTTTATGACTGAAATAATTATTTCAGTCATAAAAATGTTTTAAGATTTGCGCCTCAAATCCTGGCCATCTATTAATTGCTAAAGATGCAAAATTTTACAAAGGGGGCTTGTGAATTTGACCCTTTAAAGATACCCACAAACTTATTTAATATTGCTTATTTTAAGCAGCATAAAAATTGAAGAAAACATGGATGACATGATTTGCACTTAACCATTTTTCTAAATCAACAGTTTGGTCTATGGTTTATTTTGTAAATTTTAACCAGGTGCAGCGCCAAAATAACTGGACATTTGCAGATTTCTGACAATTGTCAGAAGACGCTCTGTTAATTAGACTGAACAATCACTACGGGTATAGAAAAAATGTACTGTAATCTGCCCATTTATAATCTGTTAAATAGAAGCTTGCTATTTTCACAGTGGTGATTTCCATCTAAAGGTCAACTTGCGAGAGTGCTAAGTAGCACTGCATCAGAAGCTAATCATGGACAGAATTGCATTAAAGAAAATGGGTTTTATATACTGTTAATTCTAAGACAGCAATTAAATGTTTGTTTATATAACACATTACCAGTGGTACAGAATGTTCTGCAAAGTAAAAGAAATCTAGGCACAGTAAAATGTTACCCAACAGATATTATATGTTCCAGATGGCAGACGGCTTGGGCTCGGAAAGTAGCTTCACGTTTTTTTGTTTTATTATTTTTTTTATTACAGCTACCTTTTCTTTAGGGTGAAATCTTGAAAAATTATGCTTGTGAAGGTTCTCATTCATCCAGGCCATAGTATATCTGTTATATTCAGTTAGATCAACTGGACTTAAAGTTAAGTTCTTGAAGACGTTTTGCAAGTCATCCGACTGGCTTTCTCAATTCTTTTTCTGAATCCTGTTGATCATTGAAAAATGATCTACAGGCAATTTTAGCAATTGCTAAATACAGTATATTAGTTTATTATAGGAGAACTATAATAAACAGTTAAAATGAGAAGTACTTGATACAGGGATATAGGACTGGTAATTCCTACCTCCCAATATTGTGTGAGGACTAACCTGGCAAAAGAAAACTGTACCTGCTGTAGCTCCTCAACAAAGCAATATTGTGAGGTAGGAATAATCAATCACATATATGTATATAGTAGTAATTAGTAGTAGTAGATATTACATTGTTTAGCGTGACCTTAACTCCACACAGGAGCGTTACCACTCTGTGCATCACCCTGTTAGTGTTGTAATTATTTTGCTGTTTGTAGGGACTATAATTTAACAGCCTTCCTATTTGTCAACAGGTTTTGTAATATCAGTTGGTGGATTAGTGTTGCTTTGTGTCCTTGGTGGCCTTGTGGTGGTTTCACTTGGAGTGTCAGCAGTTCTATGCGTTTTCTACGTGGTAGTTTCAAGTGTGTTAAATTATACACATGCCTACAGGTAAGTGAGCATCTAAAGTTTTTTTAGCGCATCATGAAATTATGTGATCATTGTATCATTCTAACTCTAGTGTTCCACAGAGCTCAGCAGGGTACAATCCATCAAACTGGAATACATTAGTCACATAATCGCTCCATAATAGAACAATTAATGTACCATTCAGCCATTTTTTAGCATTCAGCTGATTTGTGTGGAATATAGAATTTCGTGGGACTACTAAAATCTGCTTCCTCTTAAAGGGGAAGTTCAGTGCAAATACATATGCTTTTCAGAAAAAAGAGCAGTATTTTTTCATCCCTATGACCTTAATCTGCCAATTCAGCATTTTGTCTGTGTATAAATAAATGCAAACGAAATACTGACTTCCTGTTTGCAGGACCCCTAATAGAGACCTTTATGGTCTTGCCCTTGACCCAGCGCCTGGGTTGATTCAGTTGCTCAGTAGAGATCTGAGCATGTTTGACCCATCCAACAGCCAATCAGTAGAAATTACCATTAGGAACATTCCAAGGATGTGGTGCATCCTGGGAAGAAGAAGGACTGTTAGAACCTGAAATGTCAGCTCACTAATGTCAACAGCAGGGAACAGCAAAGGGTATGAAATCAACTGATTTTTCAAAATGGAAGAGAATATGTAGTATAAGTATGCATTACACAAACTAACAATTTAACAAATATTGATAATTTCCCCAGAACTGTCCCTTTAAACATGAATTACTTGATGAAATTTGTGCAGTATTTGCAAAGGAACAATGTGCCCCATTCAGGAGTGCTTTCAATGAATCAAGTAATTTTACCGAAAATCTAGGGAGACTGGTCTTAGATTGTCGGCAAAAAAGCCACGATAATGTGATATTAAATAGGGTTGCGGCAGCTGAGCGGTTTGCTTTTAGATAGGGTAGCACAACTCCAATTCAATCCATTTCCTGGGCACACTGTTTTTGTGAAAACAAAGACTTTTATACAACATTTCGACATCACAAGGGGTGTCTTCATCAGGACATGTCCCTTGTGATGTCAAAACATTGAATAAAAGTCTTTGTTTTCACAAAACCATTGTGCACGGGAAATAGATTGAATTGGAGATTAGTCAGCATTACACATGATATATGGGAGCTGTGTGGCCTGGAGGCACCTGGATATACTAAATAAACTGGATGAGTGCAGCTGTTTTCAACATATAGGTTAGCACAACTTTTAATTTCAGATTTGTGTCCAGCACCTCTGGGTAAGTGAGGCCCAATATCCCTTCATTACTATGATAATCGTTAGTACCATGATCATTTTGTGCCACATCAATATATTATGACAGCAACACAAAGTACCACACAATATTTTCTAATCAACCGGAATTGAATGTTTAGCATAAACCTAACATATTAAATTTCATCTGCAGCGATAAAGTTGCGATGCGTATTTTCTGATATCGCTCCATTATATAAACCATCCTCCATTTCGAGCTCTTATTTTGGTTACAGTCATTTTTTACAGGTTACAGATTACACAAATCCTTGAATTATTATACTTTCTTTCATGCTTTTTATAATAGAAATGGAATTTATTGCCAATCATTTGCTGAAAATATGTTAATATCTAATATACAAAATGATCTGAATGTGAGATTCATTAGAATGAAATCAAAGCAATAGTATAGCTCAGGGTTATCTGACAAACCTCAGATACTGAAAGTTTTAATGGGTTTGTCAGCTGTTTGTGTGTGAAGCTTCCTGTGCTATAACAATATCAACATTTCTTAATACATTCATTATGTTTATATATAATAGATGGCTAGACCTGTGCTAAACTAAGCAAAAAAATGTATACAAAATACAATGTTTTTCTATTTTAAAGGCATAAGGCATTATGAAATTAGCATATGAAAAAAGGAAACTAGCCCAATGAACTCTTATTGTGTATACGAATTCTTGCCAATATTAAAGGGCATGTCCACCCCCAAACTATAATCCCCCAAATACTGGCCCCACCATTTGTAGTTGTAGTTTAATCCTTACCTCACATCCCAGCTCCATCTGGTTCTCCTGTAGTCCCCCCCCAAAGTCCCAAAAACTGCCCACCAGGAGGCTAGCAGGTCCATATAGGACACTGCCTGCTACCTGGCCTCCCGGAGATTCCTGCCATGCGTGCTGCAGCCCTTCTCCCCCCTCCCTCCCCCTCCCTCTCCCTCCCGTTCTGCTATCCCTCCCCCTAGCGTTAATCCCCTTTAATATTTCCTTCCCCCATGTCCCCCAGCCCCAACCGCATAATTTTTATTTTTATAAAGCTCCCCAAACTTTTACTTACCTCTCTGCTTTCCTACGCGGAAGTGAGCAGCCGGCAGCCGCGTCCGTGATTGGCTGCTGCTCAGCCAATCACAGACGCGGCTGCCGGTCCCGCCCCTCTGCTTGCATTTCCTCGCAAGCAGAGGGCCGGGAGCGCGTCGGAGGAAAGAGGGGAGGTAAGTAGAGTTTGGGGGGCTTTATAAAAAAATAAATAATGCGGTTGGGGCTGGGAGCCTATGGGGAATGATATATTAAAAATTAAATTTTACTGTGGACATAGCCTTTAAGAAATAGATGTCTAATGGAAACCAGGAATTGTGTGAGCATCCTAGGTGGGAGGATAAAAACAGTTTAGACAAGGTTTTAGTTATTAAAGGAATAGTTCACTTCAATCTTCAATCACTACTTTAAAGTAATAGTTCACTTTTTGTGTGAACTATTCCTTTAAAGTAGTGATTGAAGACCAGGAGGTAAAAGACCTATTCCTTACCTTACGTTCTTCAATCACTTGACCAGGAGCCAGGAATGAAGGGGAGTATATTTACCTCGCGCACGATCCACCACGGCTCAGTTGACAAGTCCTGACTGATTCCTGTTTCAGTTTCACTATAGTGCGCGATAATGCGCACTGTATTTAAACTAAACCAGAAGCGGTTGGAAATTTACAGTGGACCTGGTGGTGGATCGTGCGCAAGGTAAATATACCTACCTTGGTTCCGGGCTCCTGGTTCACTTTTTGTGTGAACTATTACTTTAAGGAAGAAAATTCCTAAACTGCTGTACTGTACATACTGTAATGTACATATTTGTGATTTACATGATTACAACTGCTTCCAGTTTTTCTGGTACCTAGCTCTCTTGTTCAATGACGGCTAACCATAAGAAGATAGATACAATAGTAAGACACAGTAGATATATATGATAGATACAATAAATAAGATAGAAACAATAGATAGATACTCTAAAATCAGCCTGAAAAACCGACTTCGGCTTATACTCGAGTCAGTACTTACTAGAAACCGGCAGCTCGCTCCCTGTATGATGCATCGCTTACTGTAAGATGCGTCGGCTGACCGACGTCAGCCGGCGCATCTTACAGGGAGCGAGCGAGCTTCCAGATTTCTAAAGTGTGTAACATACCGGTAAATTGAAATGCATTTCAGTGATGAAAACTATTCATTGCTCTGGGGAAGAGGAAGGAGATAGGAAGGAGAAGGAAGCCCACAGAAGGTACTGAACTTGGTGGGAGGGTGAGGGTGCAGATGTTTGGAAACTACAACTCCCAGCTACTAAAGCATGCTGGGAGTTGTAGTTTCCAAACATCTGGAGTGCCAAGGCTTTAGTTGTCTTTTAAATGGACAGCAGAATTCTCATACAGTAATAGCCATATCCAAAACAATACAGCCATCAAAACAATACAGAATCAGTAGGCAGTAGTGGTCATAATTTCTACCCTCGGTTTATACTCGAGTCAATCACTTTTACTAGTTTTTTTAGGTAAAAATAGGTACATCGGTTTATACTCGGGTCGGTTTATACTCTGGTATATACGGTATATTAATTGATACAGCAGATAGATAAAAGATAAATACAATAGGTGGATAGATATTGTAGCACACTTTGTAACTATTTCACAGACTGAGAGGAGCATACATGAACTCAATACCCATAGACTACTTAACCATTCATACCCATATCCTCCTACTGTTATATCCTAGGACTAAACCTTTCTATATTCCCCATATTACCATGTTTTCCTGATTATCTGTTTTCTTTGGCAATGTCAACATGTAATTTGAACCTGCCAATAAAACTCATCTGATTTGATAGATACAATATATAAAATAGATACAGTAAATCGATAGATATAGTAGATAGATGCAGTTGATAGAAACAGTAGATAAATTGATGGATAAATAAAAGAAAGATATTGAATATAGAAATTATACATAAATAAAAGATAGATACAGTGGCTATGATAGATACATAAATAAAAGATAGATACAGTAGATAGATATAGTAGACAGATGTAGATGAATAGATACAGTATATTGATACAGTAGGGAGATAGCTAGATACCGTAGACACATACAGAATATAGATAGGCACATACAGTAGATAGATGCACCAAATACTCTAGGTGATTTTTTTTTCAGTATATCTAAACATAATAACATAGTAATTGAGGTTGAATAAAGACATACGTCCATCTAGTCCAACCTTTACACCTTACTATTTAACCTTACCTAACAGTTGTTCCAGAGGAAGGCATAAAAAAACCCAGAGAAAAGGGGGGGGGGGGTTCCTTTCTGACTCCAAATGGCAATAAGAAAGTATCCCTAGATCAACCAGAACTACAGTACATATATTAATACCAGTAATTCTCAATACTATTTTTAGTTTTAGAAAATTATCCAGCCCACTTTTATAGCTATTCAATAAACTTTCCATTACCACATCTGCTGGAAGACAGTTCCACAGTTTCACCGTTCTCACTGTAAAGAAACCTGCACCAGAGAGTTTACTGTATGGACCATTAATGTATTTGCATAAAGTGATCATATTCCTGCACAAGCACCGCTTCTCCAATGAAAACAGCAACTTGCAGCAGAACGGCACCTTGTCTGTGCCCCAGGGAAGCAGCAGAACCTGTGAGGGAAAATGTTTTTTTCATCTTCAGCGCCGCCTTGCTGGATGCAGAGGGAGGAAGCGCATATTGTCCATACGCAGAAGGTCACTCCCATGACTTAGACTTCCAACATCACTCCCAAGACCGGCCACCTCGGTCACTGTACACCAGATGCACTTTTGGGAGAACCTTACAGGTACTATACAAAATGCCCGAAATAACGCCGCTGCTGTAACTGACTGGGGCTGAAGCTGTTGCTAGGGAGGAGGAAGTGTTGCCAAGGAAGTACTCACAAAAGGGCCACTGGCAGGTTAGGACAGCTGGAATGGAGAAGGCACGCGCAATGCACCAGCGGGCATTCAGTCTGTGTCGATGTGTGAACAGGAGGAGATCTGTGAGGACTGAGGAGCCTACTGACTGAGCTGAGCTACACAATTGAAATTCTGCTGACATTGTTGCTGGATAATAATAATGTTTGATAGTGGTTTTGATGGACTTATGCATAGGTAGGGGAGTTAGGGATATTTAGCCATTGGGGGGACACTTGTGGGGGGAATGGGATCTCTGTGGGGAACAGGGGCATCTGTGGGGTAAATGGGGCATATGTGGGATAAATGGGGCATCAGAAGGGTTTTGGGTGCATTTATGGGGGGAATGGGTTATCTGTGAGGTGAAAATGCTGTTTTGACACCTTACCCTTTGCATTCCTATAACCACCTTAGCCACTATGCTATCACGCCCTTAACACCTGGCAGTGATATGCTAATTGGGATTTTCCAGAGCACATTGTTGCCACAGATTCTTGTACAAGTCATTCTGAATTGAGAAAGCCAGTCGGATAACTAGCAAAACATCTTCAAGAACTAAACTTCAAGTCCAGTTGATCTAATTGAATACAACAGATATACCATGACCTGGATGAATGAGAACCTTTACAAGCATGTTTTAAAGAAACTGTACAAATAAATGATGCCAAGTTAAAAATTACAAAATTGCTAGCCGTGCTCCTACACAGAAGAAGCCACGCCCACCCACAAGCCACGCCCATCCGTTTGCTGGCCACACATTACGTGTGCCGCATATAGGCGCCTGTCAAAGTTTGGCTCAGGTGGCAAAAACCCTAGAGACACCCCTGAATGAGGCCTTACCACTGCCTTGTAAAGAGGGAAAATAATATTTTTCTCCCTTGAATCCATTCTCCTCTTTTTACAAAACAATATCTTGCTAGCTCTAGCCGTGGCTGCCTGGCATTGTTTGCTACAGCTAAGTCTGTTATCTACTAGAACCTCTTAATTTTTTTCCATTACCGAATCAATTAGGACGTAGTTATTAATGGTGTAGGTGGCACAAGGATTGTTAAACCCCTAAATGCCTCACCTTACATTTATCAACGTTGAATCTCATCTGCCATTCTGCTGCCCATTTTGATAATCTATCTAGGTCAGCTTGCAGCAATTGCACATGGGTTGAAGTATCCAAATCTCTGCATAGTTTAGTATCATCAGCAAAGACAGAGACCTTGCTCTCAATGCCTCCTTCTAAGTCATTTATAAACAGATTAAAAAGAAGTGGCCCCGGTACAGAACCCTGAGGCACTCCACTTAGAACTTTAGTCCACGTGTATGTAGCTCCATTGACCACTACTCTACGGTTTCAACAACTAATTCTCTATCCATTTACAAATGTTTGTTTTTAGGCCAGCTGTCCTCAATTTATACATTAGTCACCTATGTGGTACAGTATCAAAAACTTTAGCAAAATCCAAGTATACTATATCCACTTGTATGCCAGAATCAAAATTGTTACTCACTATATTAAAACCAAGTAGATTTGTCTGACACAATCTATTTCTCATAAATCTATGCTGACTACTACTAATAAGATCGGTTCTGGAGACAAAGTCAAGGATTTGATCCCGTAACAAAGTTTCCAGCACCTTCCCTACCTGTGATGTTAGGCTTACAGGGCTATAGTTACCAGTTTGTGAAATGTACCCTTTTTGAATATTGGTATTACATTGGCTGTTTTCTAATCAATGGTACATCACCAGACAAAAGTGAATCTGAGCAGATAAAAACAATGGTCTAGATAAAACTCAACTAAGTTCGCTTAAAGGGCATCTATAGTGAAATTTATACATTGCTCCAATCCAAACATAAAAAAAACTTAGTGCATTCTTCCTCATTCCCTCCTTTCTCTGTGGCTCTGTGTTTGCACACTGTCTGATTTACTGAGGAGCTCCTCACATCCCCTCCCCTCTCTGGTCATTCACCCGTTCAAGTACAACAAGCCGCTTATGCACATTAATCCTCCTACACATGACAAATCACTCTAACCTTTATAAACAAGAAAAAAACCTTGGTATGTAAGCCTGTAGAAAGCAAGTATCTCTGTTGTTCTGGTTGAGTTAGGAGAGACCCGAGTCCTGCCTTATCACTGCAGCCCAATCTCCCTTTGTCAGGCAATAAATTTGTGAAAGCTTAGGGAGGAGGGGGACTTCTCCTTCCCTTTACTTCTGTTTTTAGTCCAGTATTTTAGTGAGCAGGAAGGAGTCATTGGGAGACTTGCTGTAAAACTTGTGTAAGCCTACACATTGTACCAGCATGCTGTTAGGGGATTTGATTGACAGCTCAAGCTGGAGTGGTGTATTGAAATCTTGACTTCTTTTAACTTATATATCTCAGGACAGAGGAGGAAACTGAAGAAAATAAAGGTACTCTGAGGGTTGGGGGGAATTATAGAACACATAGAAAGAAAAAGAAAAAAAAAATTCCCACTATAGATACCCTTTAAGATTTCTAGATTAATTCCGGTCCTGGGCTTTATTGATATTAAAGGGACTGTCCACCCCTCTATGCAAAAATCAGTATCTTGTACAAAATGGCGACAAAACCTAGACATTATTTTGTTACTAACCTTTAATTCTGCTCCCAGCAAGAGATGTTATACTTACAAGCTCCGCGATCCACCGATGCGGCTCTGCAATCTCACTTCCAGGTAAGGCAGTCAGTGACATCACGGCCAATCACTGACTGCCATTCACATAGCAGTCTTCACTGTGGCTGCTCGGGAACAGAAAAAAAACACAGCAGCCATAGTGGAGACAGAGTGAGGAGCCCGGAAGCGGCGGTGGATTGAGGAGCTTGTAAGTATAAAATCTCTTTATGGAAGCAGAATTAAAGGTTAGTAGACTTTTTGGCATCCTCTACAGCCATTTTAGCCCCATTTAATGGTCCCATGTTCTCAGTCCTCATCTTTTTACTATTGATATACTTAAAGGCTATGTCCACCCCGAAAATAAATTTTTAATATTATGCTCCCCCATGTCCCCCACCGCAACCGCATATTTTTTTTTTTCAGAAAGCCCCCACACTCTTACTTACCTCCCCTATCCTCCGCCGCACTCCGGCCCTCTGCTTGCGAGAATGCAAGCAGAGGGCGGACCGGCAGTCGCGTCTGTGATTGGCTGAGCGGCAGCCAATCACGGACCGGCTGCCGGTCATTCAGTGCAGCGAGGAAAGCGGAGAGGTAAGTAAGAGTTTGGGGAGCTTTTTAAAAAAAAAAAACATGCGGTTGGGGCTGGGGGACATGGGGGAGCAGAATATTAAGGTGTTTCGCTAGGTGGAGGGATAGTAGAAACGGAGGGGGAGGGAGGGGGAAAGGGGCTGCAGCACGCATGCAGGAATCTCCGAGGCCAGGTAGCAGCCAGTGTCCTATATGACCTGCTAGCCTCCTGGGGGCAGTTTTTTGGAACTTTGGGGGGGGGACTACAGGAGAACCAGATGGAGTTGGGATGTGAGGTAAGGATTAACTACACTACATGGTGGGGCCAGTAGTTGGGGGGATTATAGTTTTGGGGTGGACATGCCCTTTAAAAAACATTTTGGGGTTAAACTTGCTTTGTTTTGATATAATTTTATTTTCCATTTTTTGCTAGCTTATTTGCTTTCTTGCATTCCTTATTGCAGCTTTTATACTCCCTGTAAGCCTGTTCTGTACCCACCGATTTCCAAGTTTTAAATGCCATTTTCTTTTTTTTCATTTTCCTTTTTACCTGAGCATTAAGCCAGGCAGGAGAGGGCCTAATTTTTTACACTTGTTCCCTAAAGGTAAAGATTTAAATATGTATAGATGGATAAGGATTATCTCTTTATCTACAGCTCCCCCCAAGCATTTAAAGCTTGTTACAGGCAGAGATGTTTGTTAAATGATGGAAGAGGTGACAGTAGCAGAACTTCATATTAAGCATACAAAATGTAACTTATTAAATATATATTTGGAAATATATTTATATTTATTATGTTATTATATACGCGGATTTAATATTGCATTGAATATCACATTTGTGGCTCTCATTTTTGGTGTTAGGTTTTGTGTGGTCTGCTGGTCTAAAATTTTCATGCAAAACTTCGCAAAGTGATATCAAATGTTCTAACAACCAGGTCTCACAAAGAGGTGCAACCGCTGCAAATCCCATGAAAAAGTTTAATCCATTCTCATCAGTCCCAGTTCTCACTCACTCCCTGTTTTCAATAACACACTCATGGAGATGTAATAAAAGTTCTTATCGTTAAAATGGTGCTAATATTGCCCCAACCAATCAGATGTTAGCTTTCAAATGTTAAATAAGATCTGATTAGTTGAGGCAAAATTAGCACCATTTTTAACAATAAGAACTTTTATTACATCTCCCTGATAGAATCTTTTTAAAGGAACACTAAATCCATAAAAATAACTATTTGCCATTCGTTTGTATTATTCACAGGGAGGTGAGAACGCTTATTCTCACCTCCCTGTGAATAATAGGATGCTCGGGGGACCTGGAACTTACCTTACCGCGCTCCACTCGCAAGCTGCTTCTTCACTGAACAGCTGTTCTCTCCTGATCGCGCGCCCTATCTTTTGTATTGGCACGCATGCGCCTAAGATAGGGCGCGCGGTCGGGACAGAGGGGCTTTCAGTGAAGGAGCGGCTTGCAGTGGAGCGGCGGTAAGGTAAGTTCCAGGTCCCCCGAGCGTAATATTATTCATAGGGAGGTGAGAATAAGCGTTCTCACCTCCCTGTGAATAATAGAAATGGATGGCACATAGTTATTTTTATGGATTATGGGAGTTTACAGCCCCTTTCAACATTACCCTTAACATCAGTTCTACTCACAACATTCAGTGTTCCCGAGGTGAAGATAAGGGGAACATATCTTCTTTTTCTGTGTTCTTATCATTTTCTCTCCCCCACTCCACTTAGATAAAAACAGAATACTAGCTTAAATAATAGGTTCACTCAAAAAACAAACCTATACTTTACTGCATGAATTGAAAAACGGGAGGTAAAGGAGCTATGCCTTACCTCCTGTAATTCAATTAGTTTAGAAGGAGCCAGGAACAAAGGTTAGGAAATTTACCCCCTATTTAGGTATCTTGGCAGTAACTGGACTGAAAGATTTACAGGGCAATGGAATAAAAGTTTTTATTGTTAAAAATGGTGCTAATTTTCCCCCAGCAAATCAGATGTTATTTACCATTTGAAAGCTAACATCTGATTTGGTTGGGGAAAAATGTTGCACCACTTTTAAAGATAACAACTTTTATTACATTGCCCTGTATTTCAGTGCAGTTACTGCCTCCTTCTCAATTTTATATGCTCAGTATGATTCATCCAGATTCCTCCAATCAGATTCTTTGTAAAATTGAAAGTGAAAGTAACTGCCAGGGGCAATCTGCTTTAGATGTTGTGTTGTCCTTAAATACAGGTATCCCACCCCTTCCGCATTCTGGGGTGCAATCCCGCGAGACCACCTCAAACTCCAGCGATGGAGAGGAGTCTCTAATCTCCTCCCTGCCACGCCTCCTTTTGGACACCAAGTCCCCTAAACCCCACCTCCCTTCAACCCTTAGGTGCAAACTCCGCCCCATGGTGACGTCACTGAGCTCACGCCCCTCCACCCTGCCCAGAAGCCACAAATGGCTGGGTGGGATGTCTGTAAATACTGATTTAGACCCAGCAGCATTGCCCACAGGTTATTTACAGTGGGACCCTGTACAGAATTATCAGTCTGAATGTATATCTGTCTCACCACCTGCAGTCCTATATTCATTCGTGGTTGGGTATTTACTGTAGTTCATTTATATGGATAAGGTGTTCTTGGGTTTTTGCTACTAAGCCTCTTTTATCTGCTGTGCTACCTGCAGTGTCGGGCGACATTATTTTTATAAGACAAAGGGATTGGAGATTTATATTTTCTTAGTGATTCTATTAAAGTAGAATTTGTATTCTTTACGATTTATGGTTCTGCCCATAGTATATGTTTTACACCCACTACGATTTCCACAGGGTACGCATGTCTCCGGTGTTTTTACAAAGAGATAGAGTTTGCATGGAATTATCTAATCAAAAGAACACACAGCATGGTTCTTTTTATCACACGGGCTATGTATCTCTTAGAAAACATATCAATGTACTGGGGGTGGAGGAAATGTCTTTTCAAAGTAAAGTCAAAATAAATCCCCTTGGTTCTATTTACTTCTACTCTACGGGAAATCTTTATAGAGATTATAAGATCATTAGTCCTTACTAAATAATCTTTCTTATCTTGGCAACACAGACTTTGTATGGAACAGTATTCTGCTAGAAGCTACCATCCCTTTTTTTAGAAAAGGATAAAAGATCCACTTCAGGCTACGTTCACCCAAAACCCAGAACAAAACGCAAGCAAATGCAAGTGTTTTCAGATTTGAATGCATGCAGCAGTGTGTTTGAATCTAATGCCACGCCCAATGAACAATCACCATCGCCCTTAAGATCTGTTGTCCGTGAACAAAAATCTGTAATGTATAGAGAGCCAAGCCCATCTCTCTTTCCAAAGTATGGGGAAAGCTTTGGTGGTTTGTGTAGCCAGTTTTATAGCCTAAAGCTAGGTACACACAGTAGCGATAAAGCCCCGATACCATCAGATCCAACAGTATTGGGTGCTTTATCGCTAGTGTGTGTAGCCGCTTTCCTGAATGAGCGTGCAGCCGCAGAGTGGTCGTTCAGGAAAGAATGAAAATTTCTCTTCGCTGAGGTAGTCTCCCTATAGGGGAGAGGGAAACACGCAGTCCCAAGCGTTCTCCCTATACTATGTATATGCTGTGTTTAGGGAGAACGCTCGGGTCTGTGTATCCTGGTCTTTGAAAAATGACTGACAGGATCTTGCAGATCCTGTCTGTCATTTTTCAAAAATCTTTCCTGTGTGTACCCAGCTTAAGACCACTTCCAATCTGTCTGTATGTTATATGTACAATATGTACCCAGCTATACAGTCAAGGCAAACAGTCTGTTTTTATATCTTTATTGCTTTTACTCTACGTAATCCTTTTTAATCTGTTCCCCTTACTCTCAATTCTTTAGGATGGCGTTAAAATCTAAAACCACTGAACTGTCTGAGGAAATTCCCGCACCTGAAAAGACTTTCAAGAACAGCTAAAAAGAACTTGAGGGAGCGATGTGACCCTAAATGACATATTCCAATGACCTATTAAGTATTAAGGTGTTATATCTGCTATAAGGCAACAGCAATGTAGCTGCTGTGGGGGTTATTTTTGTTTTGTTTGGTTTTTTTACTTTGTTAATGTTTTTTTTTTTTTTTTAATTTGGATATTTTTAGGAAGTTTATTTCCTAATCCATGTTGAGAGTTTAACAGTAGGTTTCTACATGTATGTAATTATTGTATGTACTGTACAATCAGAAACTTCCTGCAAAATTACCTATGTTAAACAGTAGGCTTCCTAGAAATGCAGAGCTCTGACATAATATGTGCAGTATAGGTCAAAGTTTATGACAATTGGCTGGTTTGTGGATCCTGACATAGGCCATTGCAGATGTGAATATATCGGGAACTCCAAAAAAACAACTATTTATATGCTTGTTTCACAGCTGTTGACCTACAGTATACTAGGTCACCGTTCATGAATCATAGAATCCAGAAAAGCTGCAGTGTGTATAGCTCACTATATGCAAATAAGGAACAGAGACTTCGGGGTAATTTCCATGGTACTCTCCCGTTCCTATTTAATTTATTAGTGACATATAGCTCACTATGAAAGAGACATTTGACGGATGTTCGTATTATCCAGTGAATATGGCAAATAGATACTCACTGGGCAAAATGTTAAAGTGACACCTTCCTTAATTAAAATGACTATAAAATGCTTTGTTATTCGCACTTAAACATATAGATTAAATATTATGTAGAGAGTCTGTGCTGAGCCTTTTGTAGACAGACTTTTTGTTCTTAATAAGTAATACTGAATAAATGTATACTTATGGAAAATCTTTGTGTGTCATTTTAATAATAGGGTGTTTCTGAGGGCATAGGAAGCACTATACATTTATTTTACTTTTTTTTACAAACACTGAGATTTGCTAATGCAAAAATTGGTACAATAGCAGTGCAAATGTCTTGCCAGTGTTGCATCTACTAATTTTGTTCAATAGCAACAATTTAGCACCTTTTTAAAATTAAGACCTGTTTTTCTTTGGAATTACCAAATATTTGGGGGAATGTATTTCCAGTGACGTCATTCCCCTCCTAGTCAGCAATAACACCGATATGAAAATGGATAAACTGAGAGTTAGAAAAAGGATCTAGATGTTGGGGTAAGTACGATCTACATATTTTAATGGGACCTATCATTTAAATCAATGTTGTTTGGAGGGTGGACATGCCCTTTTACCCCCAAAACCTGACTTTCATTTTAATCTTACCCTTTTCTGACGCTCCCACCCTGAATCATAGGTACTTACAAACATGGTATATCTCCTTCAATGACCGTCATTAGCCATTACCGAACGATCGGTTACAAGCATGCTCTGCTTCTGATCATGCTTGTAACCACCTTGCAACAGAAGAGGAGGAGGAGGGATTTTGAGTGGGGATTTAGCTGTATATCTCAGAGTGGGAGCTCTGGAGAAAGGTAAGATTAAAAACAAAAGCCAGCTTTTGGTAGTAATCAATGTAAAATAAAATTTCTGGGTGAACTTGGCCTTTAAACGTTTTCTGACTATGGCACAATTAACAATCTTGTTTTCCTAGTGATAAATGTATTGTTGTAATTTCCCATTTTTATTGTACTTTACTGTGTATACAAAACAGAGAAACACATCGTCGACGCTCGTTCCAATCCATGCTGTGGAGTTGACCAATCTCTAAAAGCACCCTAGTGCCAGTGCTCTGTCTAACCCATGCTCTGGAGTTGACTAATTGCTAGAAGCACCCTTGTGCCAGTGCTCAGTCTAACCCACATGACCAGCTGCTGGAAACGATAAAAAGCTACCATTTGTACACACAAAGAGGAAAATTGCTGTGTATATTGTAGAGCTGTGGCTGGACCCATCAATGACCAGTGTGATCCATTCAGCCAAACCAAATAATGACACTGATGCCTCCACACGTAAGTTTAACAGACGTATGTCAGCCAGTCCCAGTGACCGTAATGTAATGTGTGTACAAAATGTATAAATGTACACACATTTATAAGGGCAAGAGAAAATAAAACCATATTTTTTCCAAAACTGAAATAAAATACCAGTGGGGGGGAAAAAAAAGATTGACATACCTGATACATGTTATATTTAGAATGTAAACCTAGAGAAGAAGATCATGCGATCAGTAAATACATGGAGTAGGCAGATGATTGGGAATAATATGTTTTGCCCTTATCAGTGATAGATCTCAGCAAATGAAGATAAAAATGACAAGATCCTTACTCCTGGGATCTAAAGCAAAGCAGAAGAGAAATTATGAACAAATACATCAGACAGAGAAGGCACACACTTAATTTAAAGGGCATCCATAGTGAAAAAAAAACACTGCCCCTTTGCAAAGTTAAATTCATGTACTCTATGCTGCCTTAATCCTATCTCTGTCAGTGAGTCTGTTTAACCATGGTGTCAGATCTCTGTGCAGCACTCCCCCCTTCCCCCTCCCCTCTGTTACCTCCTCCATGTCTCAACTCCGGCTAACCGACAAGCTTATCATGTGCAGTAGGAGTTAAAAGTTCAACATCCTGAAAAACACACCCACGCACAGTGGCCAATAGAAAGCAAGCTGTCCTGGAGACACGGAAGCTGAAGTAGAACAGTACAGTTTATGATCTCTCACTTTGTGACCCATCATCAATCAGTGAAAGCTATTAAGAAGGGGGGTCAAGTGGTTATATCTACCATCAAAGCTGCCTCTCTCCCCCTGCTAATACTGTTATCTCTATGTTTATTACAGAGCAGGGAGGGGGGATCACGTCACAAGGATTTGATTGACAGTCCAAGTAGGAGTAGAGGAATGCAATCACGTATTCTTCTAACTGGTGGATCTCAGGACAGAGAGGGAATCTGAAAAAAGTGAAGACACTGGGGGTTGTGGGGAATTAAAAAAAAGTTCATTTTCACACTATAGATGCCCTTTAACACTTATCTAATGCAATATTCATTTTATTCCGTTTTTTTTTTCATTTTAAAATCAATGAAATCAATATTGCGTGTACCTAATCTTTTAAAGACACAGTACTGTAGATACCCTAATCAGTGCACACACCACCTAACAAATATTAATTAAAAAATAGTAATAATGTTCAAAAGTATATATTGAAAGTATAAACAAAAAATATATATAGGAGAATGCACAAATATACCCATTTATTATTAAAGGTGAACTGGGGTTTCTAATATTTTCTACATATAATAGACCTCTATAAATACATTAGCTTTCAAAAAAGCACAATATCATGTCTGTAGCAGACGCAATTGGTTCACGTGTTAAAACTGGCTGGTGTCCCCTAGCCCTTAAAAGGGAACTGTGGTCTCCATACAAGTTGAGTTTAAATGAAAGACCAGTTTCCTACCTTTAAAATGAGCCATCAACCACCTCTCTACGTGCTCCATAGCCCAAGATATAAAGAAATGACTGACCAGAAAGTTAATGGGTGGGAAGATGACGTGACATTCCTCCTCCTGCTCCTCCACCACAGCACTGACCTGACTATTTTCCCCCATACCAACGGTCAATACTGCATACAGAATACAGCACACCAATTGTCAAACCATTGCAGCTGCAGGAAAACTGCTTACAGAAATGCTGAAATGTAAGATGTTTCAAATTGGATATCTAAAGAAATAGGGGGTAGATCAACAAAAACATGGTACAGTGAGAGTTTGGATGAATTATAGTTTCCATTAATGGGCAATTTAAAAAAATATTTTTCCCAGCGTACATACCCTTTAAACTGTTTACTGCAATATAATCCTGAGCTTGTTTCATAGGTAGGAGAGAGATCAATAAAATGGGGAACCACAGTTCACCAACACGATAGCGTTGAGATTAAAGTTGATTTCCTAAATAATCCATGTTCTCTTAACATGACGAAGTTACAGCTTTCAGAATAATGTATGCAGGTATAGCATCTGAAGTACACAAAATGGCATTCTGAACCATTTGTCTTTCAAGAATCGAATCACAGAACTAGGAAATATTTAATCTATGAGGGAAAAGACTGTCAAGAGTAAAGAGGCCTCTGTATTTTATTGATGAATATTATGTGTTGGTTGCACGATTGATTAAAATTCAACTGGTTAAGTTCAATACAATCTATCCTTTTTCTTAGGGCAGTCAGTAAAAAGTGATTCAGTGGAGCAAATGTAACTGTAAATGCTAAATTATCAGATTGAAAAGACTGGGACATGGAAATCTTCCCACCAATTATTTTTGGCCTTCCCAGGTGGCACAATGGCTTGGGTAACATTAGCAGTCCTGGTTTTAAAAATTAACTAAACCTGGTTTAGTTTTGGAACTGATGTTTTCGAAAATCCACAGATCTGGCGACATTTTGGGGAATACTGAAAATCGCATTAGGAAATAATTAAGTCTTGATTGGGTTTTCAGTTCAGCGGAACCAATAGAGATGAACAAAACCTGCCAGTTTTATTTATCTCTATTCAATACATTAAATTGGAGAAGGGGTCTGCCAGAACATTTTTGAATAAGATACTTTACCTGTAGGTGTCTACTGTAGCAAATCACATTGAGTGGTGAGGATGGGCTCGTTTTAATTGGCTTGTTGTGTTTTCTTTAACTTTACTCAAGAATTTGGTTCATAGTACTGTATTTGTGACTGACTGCTATCATTCAAAAATTCCTTAGCATTAGTAATAAAGAAATTCATGGATTTTTCTTGTTCTGTTTGATCTAGTCCTCCCAAAATCCATTTGTTAATATTCTCCTTACTCTAATACTCTTATTCTAATCTAAGTATATCACTTTAACAAGGTTTTTAATGAAAATCCATCTACATAGATGAGCTCATTACACTTGGTGCACAGTAATCCTACTAAAATAGCTACACCCAGCAAGCCATGTATATTCCCTCAGTTACTGTAGGTAGACATTGATCTGTGTTAATAGGATTCCAGTAAGAAAAATCCTATTTATAGATGATGTTTTTTTACAGTCAGAAATTGGCAAATTGTAGTTTGAATTAAGTAAGTCAATGGAGACTACCCATTAAAGTGTTAATAAGGGACAAATTCATAAAGGTGCAATACCGCACCTTTAACGATCATTGCCAAGTACATTTATGATCCCCGTGGCATATCCAAAAACCCGCAGTATCACAAACTTGCATAAATGTATGGCAGCAGTCGTACAATTACTAATGAACATTCATGCATACAATATGTGGTACCAAAATATCAATGGTATTGTATGAGGGAAATATAGCCCTATGGGAGGAGAATACATGGAACAGGGCTAGATAGGATTGCTGCAGAGCTAGAAGGTACCTACATATGCTTTCTAAATAAACGAGGCTTAGCCCAGCACCAGACATGTCTGTCTTTGTGTATCAACTATTCTTTTCAGATAAATTCCAGCACTTAGACTGAAAATACCCTGAATCAACTTTCCACTTATTTTGTGACAGGAGAAGCAATTTTCTACCTGCTGTCTGAGCTCCTCTTTCTAACTCCAGGGCTATGTTTACATCTAATAGTGAAGTCAGAAGACACGAAGGCTTATGTCTATTTTCTAACATCATTTGGTATGGAGATGCTTCCATATCGGATTTAATATCGCTAATAATTTGAATAAAGTCTCGCTTGTGTGTTAATCCTCTACCCACAGCCGCAAACCCATAATTGAATTCAGGCAGGGAGATTTATGGCTCTGGGTAAATTTCCCTGTTAGTACTACATTAGAACTGACTTCCAGCAGATGTGGTTATGGCAAGTTCACTGAATAGCTTTAAAAGTGGCCTGGATAAGATTCTAAACCTGAAAAATATTGGGAATTACTAGTATTAATACATATACTGTAGTTCTGGTTGGTACAGGGATACTTTATAATATTGAGAATTACTGGTATTAATACATATACTGTAGTTCTGGTTGGTACGGGTAAACTATATTATTATTATTGTGGATTTATATAGCGCCAACATCTTCCGTGGCGCTTTACAGTTGAATTAATATACAGGAGGAAAACATACATGTTACATACAAGGGTAGTAGTGCAAGTAATACAAAGTGCAAATGGGTTGGGGGCCCCATCCAAAATTTTGCTATGAGGCCAAATGATTTCTAGCTATACACCTGCTAATAAGATTATATAACTTCATTATATCTACTCTGTATTCACCGGCTCTTATTATATCTACTCTGTATTCATTCGGCTACACAGAATAATCCTCAGTTTATTTCTATAACCTCTTAATTGCTGAAATGCTGGACCCAATGTCCAACTGAACAGAAAGTCTCACTGATGTGAATGAAATGAGAAAACATTGTACACATAATTACATAAATGAATTTGCAGGTTAGGGAACTTTGATTTTTTAGAATTTAGTTGTCATTCTTATAAGATGTTACATGAGAAAAGCATTAGACTTGCAATATATTGTCCATACTTCTACTGGGAACTGAAATGTCATTATAAGAAACATGATACAACAAATGTCACAGAATAAATAGAAAGGAGGGAGGATGACAGGCAAACGTGCTCAGAGAAGTCATTGTCCATATTATGGTGAACAAGGAAAGGTTACCAGCATTTGACAGCTCGATGTTTTAATACTTACATTTCACTATATCATATTGACTTTTATTGAAACAGTTACTAAGCTCTGAGGGTTTTAAAATATCTTGGGAAGACCAAGGGAAAGGCAGTCAGTGGCTTTAATAAATGTTGTATGTGGGATAATGTGCCTCTTACAGGGTAATACTGTATGAGGATATTAAAGGGACACATCATTTACAGACAAACTCCCACCTCCATTACTTACATAGTTAACTCCACTTCTTTTGCTTATGTTATATTGTTATTGGGCCCATTATTACTTACAATACATAAGTTCTACTTAAGAAGAAGCGCGTACCAAGTAATGACACAGGAGCGCTTCCACATTGGCCTCAGTCATACCTGGGTCTTGTGTCCCGGCGTGCAGGTCCCTCCTTCCACGTCAGGGCCAGCCACCCTTGCAATAATCCATAAGACCAAAAATGCAGTTTCAATTCTAAAGGGGGGAAACAGTCTTACGCATTTCACATCACAAGCGTTTCTTCCTCAGATACCAGAAGAAAGGTGGGAACTTCATTCCTGGTCCCTGAGGAAGAAGTGCTCATGCTGTGAAATGCGTAAGACTGTTTCCCCCCCTTTAGAACACTTGCAGGTAATCTTTTTTTATGATGTGCAGTAAAGTTTGTTGTATTATATACCTTGTAGCCTTGATTGTCCTGTGAACGGAGCAGTCCACTTCTGCATTATCAGTCTTATAAGTTCTACGTAGCCAAGTGATGAAAATATTCTTCTGTTGTTACCATTCACTTTCCTGGCCTTCTTAAAGGACATGTCCACCTTTAAAACAAAAAAATGGTCAATTGTCAGTTACCTGCCCCCAGCCCTATGTGATACACTTTGTATTTTATTACCGGAATTACTAACTAGATATTTAAGGATTAATATTTTCCCCATTCTGGAAGAGTAAGCTGGCCCCTCCCTCCATGAAATCAATCAAGACTGTGACTGCTGAAATCACAACCAATGATTGACTGCTCTTTCCTCTGCTGCCTTCCCTGCACATGCTCAAACTTAAAGCTCATTGATCGAGGGATTGATTGAGGGAGGAGGCATATACCTTTGCCAGAATGCAATAGAACTTATCATTAAATATCTGGTTACAAATGTATATAATAAACTGGGAAAAATAGAAGTTGTGATAACGGACAAGTCACGGTAGATAACGGCAGATAACGGACAAGTCATGGTTTTTTTGTTTAAAGTGTGAACATGCCCTTTAAATATGAAGATAATAGAATATTTTAAAATGAATAAAACAGAATTTTTTTTTCAACACTTATAATTATTCATCTCTCCTTTCATTCGTAATAAATAATATTTATTTGACCTTTTTTTTTTGTTTTAAGGGGGAACATGCCCTTTTACCCTTTCCCTGCTTTAAAGCTCAATATTAACGTTTTAAACATTTATTAAATATTTAATAAAACATCAGTATATTACTTTCTTCAGTACAATACATCATCAGGGTAATGAACTAAGAGGCACAATAATTAAAGCCACACTAAGGGCATAAACACACTGCAAAAACGTTTGCGCATGCGTTTTTTCATTAAGTATTGAAAAACACATGCGATTGCGATTTAAAATGAGGAACGCAAATCACAATCGCAACGCACCCGGAAACGTGCGTTTTCGGTGCGTTGCTGCGTTTTCAATGATATGAAAAAAACGCAAGCGCAACCGCAAACAAAGCGCAGCAGTGTGGCCTAGCCCTCACAATGTAAGAAAGGTTAGTGTGTCACATATAAGATGCCCTCATGCCCATCCCAAACTGATGACTACAGGGTTGCAGTGAGAGGCTGTCTGATGATTACAGGATTGTAGTGAGAGGGGCTGTACTGTTTCCCATTATACTGCATTTAAACTACAGGACCTCTGACTGCCTTTCTGCCCATACATTTAACTCTATAAACCCCGTATAAAGAGACCTGTTTTGATTTTTTGGTCTTAGCATTTCTTTAATCCCTATTTCTTTGTTGGAGAAGCAGTTATATCATCTGCTCTGTAATTGCATCTTCCAGATAAGACCTTCGATTTAAGCAATCAAAAAAACAATCCATGATACAGGCAGAGCAAACAGAGTTTTCATATCTTATTATTCTTATAATTACCCAGAATGACTGAGCTTAGGGGCTGTTCAATGAATCAAAACACATCTCTCCTTAATCGCTCTTCTTTCTATCTATTATTAAAAGCTCCTTATTGTTCTCTCTCCTGTAGAAATGTAATGGCTCCTTATTATAAGCAGCAGCATTAAAATATTTAATTTGAATGCCAGGGATGAATTCTAAGTACAGCCATTTACCGTGGGCCCAATACCCTCAGAAGGGAGATATTTTACATTGTTACACTGTGTGAACATTCTTAGATATATTTTGTATATGCATTAGATCAATGGGCCTTAAGCGTTTTTTTGGCGTGACTGCTGCCTGAACTATTAAGAACTTAACTCCATGGAGTAAGAACATAAATCTCTAGCTGGCTGCACTTTGCTCTGTGTTACTCTTAAATTGATCATTTAGGTAAATCTAAGGGTTTATACAATTGCAACACTGCAAGGAGCACATCCTCCTATAGGGGGCACATGTAGTGGGAAGGGGCAGAATAGGACCTGTGATGCACTAAATCTATCTCTGCATCGTGGGAACACAGAAGGTAAAGGGAACAGCGAGGAAAGTATTGCATCTCCCCACTAGAGTTTTAGATCCCCACCCTGAGTACAGCACATGGGGCATTTAAATTAACCCTTTAGTTCCCCTTTAAATAACATTTCCAACCTAATATTATATGCCTATCAAATGCAGAAAATGGACATATTTTCTTTTAGATTTGATTGTAGATTTTTTATACAGATCACGATGTTGATGGGAACAACTGTATGTCTGTGTCTACACATTGAATTTGCTCCTTGGGTGCATATTTTATGCTGTTGTTGACTATTTTAAAAGTCATGGCCCTTAGTTATCCAGTAAAATGTCATTTATTAAAACATGGCCTGGGTATTGTTTTTCCTTCAGTGGGCTGAGGGGGCAATGCTATTCATAAAAAATGTAACCATACGTGTGGGTGGTCATGATCTAGATCTAGACAATTATAATTACTTTCCTTGCTCCTCTCCTCTTCTGTCCATTAAAAGTACCCAGGGTCCTCACCCCTGGGTACAGCCTCTATCTCCAGATTTACGTACAAAAACTTTCCCTTGCTGCTCCAGTAGTTCCACATCTCACATCTGTCCATGATCTGGCCATTGGGTAGACATGTTTCTTGCAGAGCTCGTCTTCCCATTGAACCTGAGGAGGAGGAAAATCCATTTCCGGGAATGTTGCAGGTAAGTTACTAGTGTATGGACACCTTAAATAAATACAGTAATGGCAACTAAATTAGATTTACTTACCTTCTCCATGGATAGATAATACTTTTTTGTATCCCATGTAAACAATACCTTTAGCTACTGCACAAAACACCCCAGCCATCTAAAGCCTGAATTGAAATGAATTGCAAGCTGGACAGGCAGCAAATGGATTTTAAGTTTTTGTAACAAGGCATTCCTCTGATATTACTCTGATACTGTACCTGCCAACATTTAGCTTTAATTGGGGACACTAATGAAAAGCGTAGATCATGTAAAGCTACGCTGAAATATCCCAGCATTCATTAGTCTGGCACATTGTTTCTAACACTCCTTAGTAAAGAGACTGAATAATAAAACAGATCTAATGTATTTCAGTAGAGATCTGCTCAGAACCATTTAAAAGAAATTGTTCCCAATTTAAAGGGAATGCTTACAGATATGCAGGACTTTCACTTAACTAAGATTATAGAGGAGATCCTGTCACTTTATTTTATAGTTGTCTAGTTTTCTATGGATAATCTTATTTTAGCTTAAAGGTTTATTTTCCTCTCTTTTAAACCAAAACGACTATAATATAAAATATTAAATATTAAACTTTTCACCTGGACAAGGTTAAAAATAATGTATTCATTGCTGGAATGAAAGTAATGACCTAACTATATTATTTTAAGCCATTTAGTTTAATGAGATATAATCCTGTTTTGCTGTTTTTTTACATCTTTTAATTTAATTATGGGTTGCTACATCAGCCCTTTAACATTTGACAACTTTATACTATGTATGGCAACATTTTCTACAAAGAATAAGATTTATGTCCACTTTCTTGCGGTAGGTGGTACATATAAGAGCGCACTCATATAAAAATGAATGTCAGTGTAAGATAATAAACTGATTTTTATAGGATATGATTAAACCAGAGATGCACAAACACAGCTGAATTATTTAAGCATTTAAATGAGCGTCCGCCTACATTTTGTACATATTGTACTTGTTTCCAATTAAAGGTCTTTTTCTCCTGTATAGAATATGGTAAACATGTTGACTCATTGTAGACAGGCCATTTAATTAATACATAGGCATAACACATGAATATTTTCTAAATGTCAGGTTTATTTATGTTAATTGACATCATGTGGCAGAATCCAACATGGAGGATATATTTATAAAGGCATAGTATAGGTAATACCACCCCTAATAGTAAAATAAATACTGTGTGGTACATGCATTATGGGTCATAGATGGGTGCTGCAGTCTTTACTGACCGTGGCCATAAAATAACGTGGCCGTAAACTAATAACATTCAGTAATTTATGTTTCCTATCTAAATCTCACATGCTTCTGGTATAAACCTGCAGTATCAGTAATAACAGGTACCGCAGGTTTATAAATAGGCTCCATAGTATGCAACATGCATCACTGCTGATTACAGGCAGTGGCCTGTGTTGATTGATCGTGGAGCAACAGCAATACTCATTGATTTTACAGATACTCCTCAGTCTTATTATTAAGCTCGCTTCCTAAACCAATAACTTGCAACAATTCAGAACCACAGGGCATTTGATATTTTAAAGGTATCATGGAGAAAGTCTGTCAAAGGTGAACAGGGATCAGCCATAAAACTATGGGTTTCCTTAGGGCTGTCACTCAACTTTTAGATGACTAAATCCCACATGATTCTAGTCTATTCCTTTTTAAGCTATAATCTCACTTTATTAACCAAAAGGCTGCCAAGACTCAGTATCCGGGCGGATTGTTCGGATTCTGGGACTTTCAAGCACAAATATCCTTAAAAATAGCCTTGAACGTTCGATAATCATCGAAAATGTGCTCCGAAGTCCCATAAGAACCTTCTGTTTTCAGATTTTTGTATCTTTTTGGATCCAAAAAAAGAACGGATCTTACCAGTTTCGGCCATCTCTAGTCATCAGAATGAGTGGCAAAATCTATATAGTAGATAAGTAGATAACAGCATGTACACAGTTTGTGCACTAAGCCCATCGGGACTTGTCAGAGGACGGTGAGGAAGAGCGAGAGAGCGGGTAAGTTGTCTAACTTCATTCCTGGCTCTTGCACATTTTATTGAAGAACACTGCTACTTTACCTCCTGTTCTTCAATAAAACTGGATACAAAACATGTATTTTACCAGTGGAGATACCCTTTAACAGAAACCAGGGCAGAAGATGCCACTATTCTTCTTTGCGCATCCCAGGCAATTCCAGCCAGACTGCTTGATTATCAGTATCATCTGTAATTTCAATTAGTTTACTTTGCAATGGGAATGTTTAATGTAAAATCCCGGAATGGGTTAATTCCACAGGAGCTAGAATTGTGGGATCATTTCATTGAAATTACAAAACTGTTGTGAATCTTTCCAACAGATATAATCAAGCAAAGTTTTTAATCTAATCTACGTCGATAAGCGTAGGTTTTGCAGATTGTAGTTGTTAATTATGTTAATACGTTAGAAACCATAGCTAATTCTACACGTAAACACAAACTCCTCTCGCAAGGCTGAGGCAGCTCTCATCAACACATTTGTCTTTATTAGTCAATGCAAATGTTCTCCCTTTGTAAATGTTTCTTGATGTTGACATGTAAACTGGTAGAATTTTATTCTCCAAAGGGAGAATATAAGGAAAGGGTAAAAGGGCACCTAAACTAACTAACTTTGATTGGCCCTCAGACTAATCAAGTTACCTTTGCCTTCAGCACATTGTCCAATCTCAGATGTTGCTGTTTAATAGAACAGTCTGTGGATGATCTACAGACATCTTCAATATCTCAGTGTAATGTTGCTTAAGGCTGGGTACACACGTGGGTACTATTTCTCCCGACTGAGCGTTCGCTACGAGCAGACAAACGATTGCCCGTTTGTCCAAACCAGATGAACAGACGACCGACATCGGTTGCAGCGGCAGACGAAAGCGGCATATATTTTGCGGCCCAATTGACCGATACACACAAGCAGAAGATGAAGAAAAAATCTTCTTTCATGTAGAGCACAATGTACACTCTAGAAGCAGCGGATACATATATACTGTAGATTATGCAAATATACTTTTACAAAACCAGATTCTATAGAACTGCTGTTATTCTGTCAGGGCTGAATTGGCGCATAAGTCATCTAATGTGTTATCTCACATGTAAGGGAAAAAATAGCCATACAGTGAAACCTAACATGATTGTGATTAAACCCATATAATAATGTGTAGCTGCCACAAAATGAATTACTAAAGAACTGGTATTTAAAGCTCAAGCAGTGCACACCTGTACTCATCTAATTATATTTAAAGAAACCTGTAGATATCTCCTTTACGCACTTATATGGATCCTGCTCAACCTCCATACAATAGATTTAGAAAGACCGCACACCTTGTCTTATCAGTCCTCTGTGTGCTGCCTCATGGAGACATGTACCATGGTAATATAAGGACAAATTTCCACAGAAATTCTGGGTTAATGGGAGGAAGAACTTCTATGACCCAATGGCTTAAATGGCATGGTTTATTACATGCACACCTGATACCTGAAAGCCTAGGGCTGTCTCTAGCGGTCTTGGTGCCTTGGTCGCCACACTCCCCCAACTTGGCCAGACAAATTGCAGCTGGGTTTCCCCACTCAACTCTTTCTGACACTGTCATTGCTGCTGTGGATGTTTCTTTATAGTGGGACCATTTTAGTCACTGGTAAGAGGCGCACGCTGTATATGGTGGGTGGGCTGGGGCGTGTATACGTAAGTTTGTGCGTACGTAGGATCACTGGCCACCAATTAAATACTTATTGGAAGGACGGTAAATTTCAGTGGATGCGCGGTATGTTGCGTTCTCCCCAGAAATTGTTTCTGGCCAGGTGGCATGAAAAAGTAGCCGGTTAGGGCAGAACAGGGAAGTTTGCTGAAATCTGAGATGTTTAGTTTTTCAATGCCAACAGACTTTACAGTATTGGCATTAACAATTTCAGTGCCAGCACTGTCCCAGAGTATTGCCATTAACCCTTCAGTTCCAACACTTTTCCAGAGTATTGCAATTAACCCTTTAGTGCCAGCACTTTCCTAGAGTATTGCCATTAAGACTTTCAGTGCCAGGACTTTCCCAGAGTATTGCCATTAACCCTTCAGTGCCAGCACTTTCTCAGAGTATTGCCATTAAGACTTTCAGTGCCAACACTTTTTCAGATTATTGCCATTAACCCTTCAGTGTCTGCACTTTCCCATGGTATTGCAATTAAAAGAATGAAAGGCTGTGTCAAAAGTTTGTGATGTTTCAGTACAAAAATTAGTGCCTTTCTCATACAAATAATAACATGTCTGAGGAAGGCACAAATTTTTGTCCAGAACATCACAATAAACTTTTGATTCTTGTTAAGACTAGTGTGCCCAGCCTTTCATTCTACTTTGAATCTACACTGTTCGCAGCAGTTGTGGATGCACTTGGCATTGTTAAAAAGGTGAGCAGGATTACCGTCCATTTCACTTACCCAGAGTATTGCCATTAACACTTTCAGTGCCAGAACTTTGCTAGGGTATTGCCATTAACCCTTCAGTGCCAGAGATGGATGGAAGGAAGAAAGAGGCAGGCTGCTTGTCACAGGGGCCACAGTTAAAAAGTCTGCAGCAGCTTTTACTTGGCATTTTAGAACTGTTCTCCTCAGTACTATTAGCTGAGTTCATCCTCCCCCTCCTTCCTTCACCTTAATTTGCAGCATTGTTTCCAAGTAGAGTGAGCTGAGTTCAGGTTCTCTACTCAATATATTGCTGCAAATTACAGCAGAACAAGGAGAGCAGATCTAACACAGCAAGTAAATGCTGACATGGGAGAACACTGGGCCTCTTGTTCTTTGCCTGTGTGGCCTATGCCTAGAAATGGCCCTGGGAACACCCAAAACATTGTGTGAGAGATTGAGCAGTATCACAAATAGTTGGTTACTGTACTTCACCAGACAGAAATTTGTTCTTAAAGCTCCATACACACAGTGGATTCGCCTCAAGACCTAGTGAGCCAGACAGTAGTGACCATTTGAGCTGATAATTGTGTGGCTGTTTAGTCAGGTGTCAACAAATGACGCCCAACCAAACAGAAAAGCACATATGATTTTGCCTAAAACAACATTCATTGACCAAATGTGTGTACAGAGCTTAATTAATAATGTGTAACCATGTTTTGCAACTCTGGAAAATGTAAAAAAGTAAAAAAAAAGAAAATAATAGTAGATTGGGTTACTTCCGCACTGTGGTGTGGTAGGGAATGTCTACTTGAGTAGGGTGACTGCACTGCAAGTTGTCCACTGAATTGTTTATAAAATCTTTAAAAGTATCTTGCTTGCGCTTGGGGGTATAGGTAGGGTTAAAAAAAAAAGTAAAAATTAAATATATTAAGATCAAGATCTCTGTAAAAAAATGACACTTACATATATTAGAAGAAAAGGCAGCTAGAAAGCTTAGGGAGAGAGGGGCCGAAAAAAGCAAAAAGCCTTTCACTGAGCATAAAAGCAGAGAAACACCTTCTTATAACAGAAGGCATCTTGCAGTCTCAGGCTATATAAATAGGATTGCCCACAAAGCCTAAGAAACAAGAAGTAATTTCTTATATATTAAGCTATATTGCATGTTATTAGCCAGCGGTTCTGGACACACGCATTAGCTAAGGGACATGAAGGAGTGTTTTGCATATCTCCGCCCCTTACTCTGGGAAACATGGGAGTAAGAAATTACTTCTTGCTTCTTAGGCTTTGTGGGCAATGCTATTCATATAGCATGAGACTGCAAGATGGTGGTGTGGTGAGGTATAATCCACTTGGAAATGGCTTGTGAGGCAGTTTCTACGCGTTTCGCTGTTTTATACTTACAGCTTCATCAGGGATAAAAAAAAATTATATTTTTATATATTTAACCTTGGAGGTGTCTTCTTGTTGGTTATATGTTGGTTATAACAGTAGAGTTGAAACAAACAATAGGTTGTGAAGAATTACTGGGTGCGAGAAGATGATGGAAAATTTCTGCTTGTTACAAGCATGATTAATAGATATCTGGACTCTCATTACAATAGTACAATACGAATAGCATGATAAAAACTAGCATGGTATAAATGGCTACAATGATGGGGAAATATATTGTAAAAAATAAAAATATAAAAACAATAATTATAATAATAATATTAATGGATATAATAATAGGGACAAAAACAGATAAATAGAATTAAAAAGGCAGTATGATGGCAGAGATGATTTAAAAGATAAATCTAAAAATTGGAAGGTCATAATTATGCTAAAAATTCTGAAATTTATAAAAATTATTAAAGTTATTAAAAATGTTTTTTATATATAAAAAGATTTTTAAAAAATATATGGTATATAACAGTGGCATATACCATATAGTTTAATAATTTTTTTAAATATTTTTTTTTTAATTATTAAACTAGCCTAAGCATTAATCTTTCACTAGCCTAAGCATTCCGGAAAATCCTTTATTGGTTTACCCCTCATTTTCTCTCAAATGGTTACTCCCGTGACATCACAGTGACATCACCAGTTGAATCATATAAATTGCAGAGCAGAAGAGGTTTTCAGCAATTATCAGAAATATTTAGAGGGAGTCACTAAAAATGGGGTATTTTTTGCAACTAAGGAGGGGATTTTATATACGTTCAATACAATCAGTTCATCCATATTGGGATACGCATGACCCGAATCCAGATATTCAGGAACTGTATATGGTGTTTAATATGGTGTACTTCAGAGGAATTTTACCATATGTTAAAGGAGAAGTTCAGTGCAAATACATATGCTTTTCAGAAAAAAGAGCAGTATTTTTTCATCCCAATGACCTTAATCTGCCCATTCAGCATTGTGTCTGTGTAAATAAATGCAACCGAAACACTGACCTCTTGTTTGCAGGACCCCTAGTAGAGACCGTTATGGTCTTGCCCTTGACCCAGCGCCTGGGTTGATTCAGTTACTCAGTAGAGATCTGAGCATATTTGACCCATCCAACAGCCAATCAGTAGAAATTACTGTCAGGAACATTCCAAGGATGTGGTGCATCCTGGAAAGAAGAAGGAATGTTAGAACCTGAAATGTCAGCTCACTAATGTCAACAGCAGGGAATAGCAAAGGGTATGAAATCAACTGATTTTTTTAAAATGGAAGAGAATATGTAGAATACCTAAGAAGGCATTACACAAACTAACAATTTAACACATATTGATAATTTCCACTGAACTTTTCCTTTAACGTCAGATGTAAGAGTAAGATGAAAAGGTAAGTGACACATTTTTGACGAATAAATTTAAAATAGTTTTGGATAGTAACTCCAAGATAAAAATGACATTTTAAATAAATTTAAAGGGTATCTCCACCCTTAAATTTTTTTTTTTTGCTGTAGTGTAGATCTCCCTATCCTACCCTCAACTGCCAAGTGAGATTTTGCCAAAAAAACTCGGGAATGATTCTTACAATCCCTGGCTGTTTTCTGCTGCTTGCAATCTACAGATACTTACTGCTGTACTTTTGCCTGATTGTGTGTACTCTCTTGTTAGTTTTGTGTGACTGTGTGTCTACTGTTGTGGGGGAGCATTTTTAGGTTGGGGGGTGTCTAGCCTTTGGGGGGTAGGTTTCCGGGTAGGGGTTGTGTGGGGGCTACTGGGCCTGAGTGGGGGCTGATTGTGGAATGCTGCTGAACTTCTAGGGACCATCTTCTGTGGAACGCCGATGAACTTCCGTGGAACGTCTTCTGTGGGAAGCTGCTAAATTTCCAGGGACCGTCTTCTGTGGGATGCCGCTAAACTTCTGGGGATCTTCTTCTGTGGCACGCCACTGAACTCCTGGGGACCGTCTTCTGTAGGACGCAGCTGAATTTCTGGGGACCAACCTTTCTGGGACGTCGCTGAACTTCTTGAGGCTGTCTTCTGTGGGACGCAGCTGAACTTCCAGGAACCATCTTCTGTGGAATGCCGCTGAACTTCTGGGGACCTTCTTTAGTGGGATGCCACTGAACTTCTGGGGACCGCGTCTGTGGGGCGTCACTGAATTTCTGGGGATCAACTTCTGTGGAACGCCGCTGAACTTCTGGGGACCATCTTCTGTGGGACGCCACTGAACTTCTGGGGACCGTCTTTCGTGGGACTTGCTAAATTCTGGGACAACTTTTCTGGGACTTCGCTGAACTTCTTGAGTGGTCTTCTGTGGACGCAGCTGAACTTCCAGGAAACCACTTCTGTGGAATGCCGCTGAACTTCTGGGGACCTTCTTTAGTGGGATGCCACTGAACTTCTGGGACCGGTCGTCTGTGGGCGTCACTGATTTCGGGATCAACTTCTGTGGAACGCCGCTGAACTTCTGGGGACCATCTTCTGTGGGACGCCACTGAACTTCTGGGGACCGTCTTCTGTGGGACGTTGCTAAATTTCTGGGGACCAACTTTTCTGGGACGTCGCTGAACTTCTTGAGGCTGTCTTCTGTGGGACGCCGCTAAACTTCTAGGGACTGTCTTCTATGGACACCGCTGAACTTCTGGGGACCGTCTTCTGTGGTACGCTGCTAACTTCTAGGGACTGTCTTCTGTGAAACGCCGCTGGACTTTCTGGGGACTGTCTTCTATGGGATGCTGCTGAAGTTCTTTGGACTGTCTTCTGTGGGACGCAGCTGTGGAACTCTGGGGACTGTCTTCTCTGGATGCCATTCTCTTCTGGGGACCATCTCTGTCTGTGGGATGCCGCTTGACCTCTGGGGACAATCTTCTGTGGGATGCCGCTGGACCTCTGGGGACTGTCTTCTGTGGGATGCCGCTGGACCTCTGGGGACTGTCTTCTGTGGATGCCGCTGGACCTCTGGGACCTGTCTTCTTGTGGACCAGTTGATCTTCTGGCGACCATCTTATGTGGGACGCCGCTGAACATCCAGTGACCACCTTCTTGTGAAACCTGCTGGACTTCTGGGGACTGTCTTCTATGGGAGTGCTGCTGAAGTTCTAGGGACTGTCTTCTGTGGAAACTCGCTGGACTTCTGGGGACTGTCTTCTATGGGATGCTGCTGAAGTTCTGGGGACTGTCTTTCTGTGGGACGCCGTTGATCTTTTGGGGCCATCTTATGTGGGACGGCCGCTGAACATCCCCTGACCACCTCTGTGAGACGCCACTTATCTTCTGGGGACTGTCTTCTGTGGAGTCCTGCTAAATTCTGGGACTGTCTCAATAGAACGCCGAGGAACTTCTGGCGACTCCTTCCTCTTCACGTGAGAAGCCACTGTACTTTGTGGACTGTCTTCTGTGGGACACGCGAACTTCTGGGGAACTGTCTTTTGTGGAACGCCTCGGACTTCTGGGGGACTGTCTTCTGTGGGACGCTGCTAACTCTAGGGACTGTCTTCATTGGGATGCCACGAACTTCTGGGACGGCGTCTGTGGGGCGTCACTGAATTTCTGGGGATCAACTTCTGTGGAACGCCGCGCGAACTTCTGGGGACCATCTTCTGTGGGACCCCACTGAAACTTCTGGGGACCCGTCTTCTGTGGGACGTTGCGAATTTCTGGGGCCACAACTTTTCTGGACGTCGCTGAACTCTTGAGCCTGTCTTCTGTGGGACGCCGCTAAACTCTAGGGACCTGTCTTCTATGGACACCGCTGAACTTCTGGGGACCGTCTTCGTGGGACGCTCTAAAACTTCTTAGGACTGTCTTCTTGTGAAACGCTGCTGGACTTCTCGGGGACTGTCTTCTATGGATGCTGCTGAAGTTCTTTGGACTGTCCTTATGTGGGCGGAGCTGGAACCTCGGACTGTCTTCTGTGGATGCCGCTGGCTTCTGGGGACTGTCTTCTTGGATGGCCATTACATTTCCTGGGGAACCATCTTCTGTGGGACAGTGCTGTTTTGGGGATCTTTCTTCTTCGTGGAATGCCGCTGAATTCTGGGGGCTGTACTTCTGTGGTACGCACTATCTTCTGGGGACCGATGATCTTTGGGGCGACCGTCTTACTGGGGAACCGGCCGCGACTTCCAATGAGCCGGGACTTCTGTGAGACGGCCCTGAACTTATGGTACTGTCTTCTGTGAATACGCCGCGATCGGAGTTCATGGTATGGTGACGTTCTGTATTGCTGACACGACCCTCTTCTTCTATGGGGATGCCGCTGCTGAGTTTCGGGCCTGTGGGGAAGCCACTGATCTGGGCTGCTTTAGGCTGACTCGTGACTTCTTCCGTGGGATCACGCTGACTTATGGGGGAGGTCTTTAGGGATGCTGCTGAAGTTCTGGGGATGGTTTCTGTGGGACGCCGCTGGACACTCTGGGGACGTGTCTTCTGTAGGATGCCACTGGACCTCTGGGGACGTCTTCAGCGTGGATTGCCGCTGGGATTCATGGGGCTGTTCCTTCTGTTGGGACCCATTGAATTTCTGGTGTACCGTCTTCTGTGCGACCGCCTGGCACTATCTGTCTGGGGACTGGGGTCTGGGTGTGGGAACGCTGCTGAATTTCTGGGGACTGACTTTATAGAACGCCAAGTAATTCTGGCGATTCTCTTCCATGGTACACCGCTTACGTGTGGAAGCGGCTGGGGCGTCTAGTGGGACACCGCTGAACTTCTGGGGCGCTGTTTCTGTGGAACGCACTGGACCTTCTGGGGACTGTCCTTCTGTGGATGCTCTGAAGTTCTGGGGGACTGTATTCTGTGGGATTGCCGCTGGACTATCGTGGGACTCCCTCCCCCTACGTGAGACGGCGCTGTTAGAATTATGAGGATTTCTTTCAGTGGGACTGCCGCTGATCTGGGTACTTCTGGTGGGAGCTGCTGACTTACTGTGGATGTTTATTACACCGCTGAACTTCTGGTGACACATGCTTCTATAGACAACCCGACGGTGAACTTCTGGGGACCATTTATGTGGAGACCCGCGTTGGACAACTTCTGGTTACGTAACTTGGGACCGATGATCTTCTGGGCACCTTTCTACGGGACCCGCTGTAGGGGGAAAAAAACTACTCCAGTAATTATTTCTGTGAAAACGCTGCTGGACTTCTGGTGGACTGATCTTCTAGGACACTGCTGAATTCTTGGGTACTGTCTTCTATAGAATGCCGAGGAACTTCGGACTTCTTCTCCGTGAGAATGATGCTGTCTCTTGTGACCGTCTTCTGGGGGACACAACCGCTGACTTCTGGGGGGACCGTCTGCTGTGGGACGCCGGCTAACTTCTGGGCTGTCTCTGTTGGGACGCTGCTGAACTATCTAGGGACTGTCCTTATATGGACAAACCGCTGGAACTTTCTGGGGACCGTCTTCGTGGGACGCTGCTACTTTAGGGCTGTCTTGTGATTGAAACGCGCTGGACTTCGCCGGGACGTCTATTATGGGATGCCTGCGATTCTTTGGACTGTCTTCTGTGGGACGTCAGCTGAACTTGGGGGACGTCTGTCTGTGAAATGCGCTGGACTTCTTGGACTGTCTTCTCATGGGGATTCTGCTCTAAGTCTCTTGGGACTGTCTTCTGTGGATGTGCCGCTGGACTTATGGGGGACTGTCTTGTGGGACGTCAATTTGATCTCTGGGACCATCTTCTGTGTGAGACACCGCTCTGAAGTTTCTCTGGGGACTGTGTTCTGTTGGAACGCCGCTGGACTTCTGGGGACTGTCTTCTGTTGGACGCTTACTAAACTTCTAGGGACTGCTTCTGTGAAACGCCGCTGGCTTCTGGGGACTTTCTTCTGTGGGAATGCTGCTGAAGTTTTGGGACTGTCTCTGTGGGATGCCTTTGTCTTCTGGGGACCATCTTCGGTGGGACGCTGCTGGCACCCTCTCAGGGGCAATCTTCTGTGGGAGTTCCTCTGGACTTCGGGGGACTGTCTTTGTTGGAGCTGCTCTAAATTCAGGGACTTGCCTTCTGTGAAACGCCACTGGACTTCTGGGGACTGTTCTTCTGTGGAACGCCATGGACTTCTGGGCACTGTCTTCTATGGAAAATAGTTATTCTAGCCTTGGACTTCTTGGGACTCTCTTCCGTGAGACAGCGCTGTAATTATGAGACTTTCTTAGTGGAATGACCGCTGAACTTCTGGGGGCGTCTTTGTGGGATGCCGAATGCTGTATACCGACGTGAATTTCTGGGGCGCCTTACTATAGACAAGACTAAAACTTCTGGACTGTTTTGAACCTGATTCTGGGGAACCGTCTTCGTTGGACGCCCCTTAACTTCTTGGGGTTTACCCTATGACTGTCTGTCTGGGGATGCTGCTGGACTTCGGTGGGACTGTCTTCCTGTGGGTCAACGTTGATCTTCTGGGGACCACATTCTTTGGTGGGACGCCGCTGGACCTCATGGGACTGTCTTCTTGGGTGCCGCTGGACTTCTGGTGACTGTCCTTCTTTCTGTGGGACGCTGCTAAACTTCTAGGGACTGCCTTCTGTAAAACGCCTTCTGGACTTTCTGGGGACTGTCTTCTTCTTTGGGATGCTGCTGAAGTTTTGGGGACTTCTTCTGTGGAATGCCATTGATCTTTCTGGGGACCATCTTCTGTGGGATGCCGCTGGATCTCGGGGACCTCTTCTGTGGGTGCGATGCAGCCTCTGGACCGCTTCGTGGGATCGCGCCTCGGCTGTCTTTGTGGGAGGCGCTGGACCTCTGGCGGGATCGTCTTCTGTTGGGTGCCAGCTGGACCTCTGGGACTGCCTTCTGTGGGACCGCAGTGGATCTCTCTGGCCATCTTGTGGGAGCGATACACATCCTGACTCGTTGCTGCTCGTGACTCTCTGGGGACTGCTTTATGGATGCCGCTGACGTTCACGTGACCACCTTCTTTGAAAACGCTGCTGGAACTTCTGGGACTGTCTTCTATGGGATGCTGCTGAAGTTTCTAGGACTGTCTTCTTTTGAAACGCTGCTTTGTGGAAGACTTCTGGGGACTGTCTTCTGATGGATCTGCTGAAGCAGGGATTCTGGGACTGTCTTCTTTGGGATACCATCGATCTTCTTGGGACCATCTTCTGTGGGACGCCGCTGGACCTCTGGGGACTGTCTTCTGTGGGATGCCGCTGGACTTCTTGGGGACTGTCTGCTGTTGGACGCAGTTGATCTTCTGGGGACCATCTTCTGTGGGACGCCGCTGGACCTCTGTGGACCGTCTTCTGTGGGATGCCGCTGGACTCTGGGGACTGTCTTCTATGGGATGCTGCTGTAAGTTCTTTGGACTGCTTCTGTGGGCGCCGCTGGACCTCTGGCGACTGTCTTCTGTGGGATGCCGGCTGGACTTCTGGGACGTCTTCTGTGGACGCCATTGATCTTCTGGGGATCCATCTTCTATGGACAACGCTGAACTTCTGGGGCTGTCTTCTGTGGAACGCCGCTGGACTTCTGGGACTGTCTCTGTGGATGCTGCTAAACTTCTAGGGACTGCCTTCTGTGAACCGCCGCTGGACTTCTGGGGACGGTCTTCTATGGGATGCTGCTGAAGTTCTGGGACTGTCTTCTGGGGATGCCATTGATCTTCTGGGGACCATCTTCTGTGGGACGCCGCTGATATTCTGGGGACCATCTTCTATGGGATGCCACTGAAATTTTGTGGACTGTCTTCTGTGGGACATCACTGTTATTATAGGGACTGTCTTCTGTGGGACGTCGCTAAACTTCTGGGAACTCTCTTCTGTGGAACGCTGCTGAACTTCTCGGGACTTTCTTCCGTAGGACGGTGCTGTACTTATGGGGACTTTCTTCTGTGGAATGCTGCTGAAATTCTGGGGGCTGTCTTCTGTGGTACGCCACTTATCTTCTGGGGACCGATGATCTTTTGGCGACCTCTCGTGGGACCCCGCTGAACTTCCAATGACCATCTTCTGTGAGACGCTGCTGGACTTCTGGGGACTGTCTTCTATGGGATGCTGCTGAAGTTCTAGGGACTGTCTTCTATGGGATGCTGCTGAAGTTCTAGGGACTGTCTTCTTTGAACGTCTGGCTGGACTTCTGGGGATTTTTTTGTTCTTTTTTCTGCTGTCTTCTTGTGGGTGCTGGCTGATGTGACAGTCTCGTCTGTGAGGACCTTGGGACCATCTTCTGTGGACGCCGTCTGGACCTCTGTGGACTGTCTTCTGTGGGATGCCGCGGACTTATGGGGACGGTCTTCTTGGAACGCAGTTGATCTCTGGGACCATCTCTGTGGACGGCCGCTGGACCCTCTGGGGACCGTCTTCTGGGTGTGAGCCGCTGGACTTTCTGGGGACTGTCTTCTATGGGATGCTGCTGAAGTTCTGTGGACTGTCTTCTGTGGATGGCGCATTTGATCTTCTGGGGACCATCTTCTGTGGGACGCTGGCTGATATTCGGGACTGTCTTCTATGGGATGCCACTGAAGTTTTTGTGGACTGGCTTCTGTGGGACATCACTGTTATTATAGGACCGTCTTCTGTGGACGTCGGCTAAACTTCTGGGGACTCTCTTCTGTGAACGCTGCTGAACTTCTCGGACTCTCTTCCGTGGGACGGTGCTGTACTTATGGGGACTTTCTCTTGGGAATGCGCTGAAACCTCTGAAACAATTCTCGGGGCTGTCTTCGTGGTACGCCACTTATCTTCTGGGGACCGAGATCTTTTGGCGACTCCGTCTTCTGTGGGACCCCGCTGAACTTCCAATGATCCATCTTCTGTGAGACGCCACTGAACTTCTAGGGACTGTCTTCTGTGATACGCGGCAGGACTTCTGGGGAGGTCTTCTATGGGATGCTGCTGAGTTCTGGGGACTGTCTTCAGTGGGATGCCGCTGGACCTCTGGCGACTGTCTTCTATGGATGGCCGCTGGACTTATGGGACTGTTTCTGTGGTACGCCATTGTCTTCTGGGGACAACACTGATTTTCTGGGAGGTCTTCTGTGGACGCCGCTGACTTCTGGGGACTGTCTTCTGTGGGATGCTGCTAAACTTCTAGGGACTGCTTCTGCTGAAACGGGGTCGGATGCTGGATCTTTCTGGGAGCTGTCTTCTGTGGGATGCCATTGATCTTCTGGGGCCATGCTGCGGGACGCTCTCTGATATTCTGCGGGACTGTCTTCTATGGTGATGCCGCTATAAGTTTTGTGGACTGTTCTTCGCTGTGGAAATCACTGGGGGGGGGGGGGGGGGGGGGGGAATTATAGGGACCGGGTTCTTCGTGTGGACGTCGTTAATTTTTT